>CAUYQU010024299.1:0-29382 GCA_963574635.1 Cheracebus regulus | reverse complement strand
TGCCAGAAATTCCTGAGCCCCTACCTGAGTGACACGTGATGTGCTTGACCCTATCACTGCCACGCCCTAGCTACCCTGCCCCAGTCTCCGACCACCAAGGCCACGCCCTACCTGCCCTGCCCCCAGATTTGCAACTCAATGAAAGTGAGAGCATCCTGTCCCAGCATTCAGCTCCACGATTTGGGTAGCAGTGGACCCCTGGGCCCAAACTCTCTCTTCTCTATCTCTGTGTCTTATGTCTTTTATTTCTACAATTTCTCGTCTCTGCACCAGCCGGGAGCAGCTCACAGAACCCTGTAGGGCTGGACCCTACATTGGACAAGGGGAGTGCGTGTGTGTGTTTGTGCTCTGTGTGTGTGAGCGAGCACGTGTAGGTCTGAGCATATGTGTGAAGGAGAGAAAGATGAGAGAGAGGAGAGGCAAACAGAAAAGTCTAGAGAGGGAAACAGCGAGGCAGGCAGAGGCGGACACAGAGTCGGAGGAGAGAGAGTGGAAAGCTAGAAAGCTGAGAAGTGAGGGTGGATGGATGGTGTCTTCTCGGATTCCTCACTCTGCGGCTGTACAACCTGCTGGGAGGAGCTGCTGGAGCACTCAGTCCTTTTCAGCAGTGTCTTTCTTACATGAGGCTGAGTACTACTTCCTACTTCCTCTGCACTCAGGAGAAGTTCAGACTTGTGGCTGAGAAACTAGATGAGGTTTAGGAAGGCTGCAGCGGCAAGGGGGATGAAAGACTTGGATTTTTTTGTTTTATTTTGTTTTGAAATGGAGTCTCACTCTGTCACCCAGGCTGGAGTGCAGTGGTGTGATCTTGGCTCACTGCAACCTCTGCCTCCCGGGTTCAAGCGATTCTCCTACCTCAGCCTCCCAAGTAGCTGGGATGACAGGTGCCCACTACTGCACCCAGCTAATTTTTCATATTTTTAGTAGAGACAGGGTTTCACCATGCTGGCCAGGCTACTCTTGAGCTCTTGACGTCGTGATTTGCCCACCTCAGCCTCCCAAAGTGCTGGGATTACAGGCGTGAGCCACCGTGCCTGACCCAATACTTGGATTTTTTATTTGGTAGAGCAAATTGTGTCTTCCCAAAAAATATAGGGTTCTAACCCCGGGTACCTGGGAATGAGATCTTGTTTGGAAATAGGATGGTTGCAGATGCTATCAAGTTAACGTAGTCATTAGAGTAGCCCTCATTCTACATGACCGGTGTCCTTATAAGAAGGGGGAAATCAGGACACAGCCTCCCAGGGCGAGCACAAAGCAGAGATTGGAATGAGGCCGCTGCAAGCCAGCGAAGGCCCAGGACTGCTGGCCACCACCCAAAACCAGGAAGAGGCAAGGCAAGGAAGGCCTCTCCTCTACAGGGTTCACAGGGAGGCTTGCCCTGCTAGAAACTTGATTTTGGACTCCAGCTTCCCATAGTTTCAAGCTGCCCAGTTTCTGTGGCTGCTCTGTTATAGTAGCCACAGAAAACAAAGACAGGCAGGTAGTAGACCCAGAACATCATCAGTGAGATGCTGTAGCCAGAAAGCTTCATATGAGTTTGAGCTTGCACTGATAGGACTATAGCATCTAAAATGAGAGAGGAGAGCGTTGTCTTCCACTCTGGGCTGTTTGTAGAGTGCATGCAGATGATTGCATTCTCTCCTGAGAAGTATATTTGGCAGGACATGAACAAGCTAGAGACTGTTCAGAAAATACCCAGAGTGGGAGAGGAGTCTGGAACCCTGCCACATTGTCACCTAGACTTTTGCAGTGTGATGCCAAGTTCCCTTCTATTTGTAGCTTTAACTCATAACACTTCCATTTATATATATTCAATCATTCATTCAAATAAAGATAAACTGTGACCCAAGCTGCCTTCTTTTTTCATTCCACAGATGATTCATTCCTGTGCCTTCAGTTTTCGTCTCCAACCAAATTTCTCTCTAGAGCTCCAGAGCTATTCAGCTGCCCACCTTCTCCACTCCAGTTAGTGATACCTAAGCTCAGCTTGGCTAACATGGAACTCATTATTTACCCCAAGACTTGCTCACTCCTCTGTGCACCCTGCCTCAGCAAAGGGCATCTCTACCCACTTGACTGCCCGAGCCACAACTGTGGGTGTCCTGGGAGCTCCTGGAGGGCTGGACCTGAGCCTGCTCTTTCCCCAGGCTCTGCTCTGGTTCCCAGGACAGGTGGTGCCCACAGTGGACACTCACTTGAGTGGACACATGGCCCCTCTCCTGCTTTTACCCCCATGGAAAAACAACACTTAGTTTTTGGTTTGTCTTGAAATAAGCCTACCTAGGGACACCACCGATATTTAGTTGTGTAAATGACATGGATTTTCTGCGAATATTTTAAAAGACTGAAGATTGGGACAGTATAGCGGAACAAGGGCTTTCTTATTTTTTTCTTTTATTTTTGAGACAGAGTCTCACTCCATTGCCCATGCTGGAGTGCAATGGCATGGTCTCAGCTCATTGCAACCTCTGCCTCCCATGTTCTAAGGGATTCTCCTGCCTCAGCCTCCTAAGTAGCTGGGATTACAGGTGCACACTACTACGCCCAGCTAATTTTGTATTTTTAGTAGAGACAGGATTTTACCATGTTGCCCAGGCTGGTCTCGAACTCCTGACCTCGGGTGATCCATCCACCTCAGACTCTCAAAGTGTTGGGATTATAGGCGTGAGCCATGGTTCCTGGCCCATGTGCTTTCTTAAAAGTAAAAAAAAAAAAAAAAAAAAAAAAAAAATCAAGGCAGAGGTAGTTTGCCCTGTGGTACTGTCAGTGAATTCTTTGAGAAGGGCATTTGAATATTGATCTGATACCGTGGCATTACCTTCCCCTTACAAACCTCTATCTGAAGCTAATGGTACTGAAAAATGAAAGTAAGTACTCAAACTCTTTTTTCTTTTTTTATTTTTGAGACAGGGTTTCACCATGTTGGCTAAGCTGGTCTTAAACTCCTGACGTCAGATGATCCGCCTGCCTTGGCCTCCCAAAGTGCTGGCGTTACGGGCGAGAGCCACCGTGCCCTGCCCAGTACTCAGACTCCTACTTAGGGCTTAAAAATATGACTACCCCACTCCTTCCTTCACTCCCTGCTCCCCACCTCCTTGTGATGAAGTGAATGTCTGTGCTCCCCTCACCTAAAATTCATATGTTGAAAGCCCCAACCCCTAACGTGATGGTATTTGGAAGAAGGACTTTAGGAGGTGACTAGGTTTAGTTCAGGTCGTGAGGGTGGAGCCCCCATGATGGAATTTGTGTTTTTATAAAAGGAAGACAGAGACCAGAGCTCTCTTTCTCTCTGCCATGTAAGGACACAGCAAAAAAGGACACCACCTGCAAGTCAGGAAGAGAGCTCTCTCTCTCTAGGAATTGAATCACCAGCACCTTGCTCTTGGACTTCCCAGTCTCCAGGACTGTGAGAAATAAATTCCTGTTGTGTATAAGCCGCTCAGTGTCTGATATTCTGTTACAACAGCACGAATGCACAAAGACATTCCCTTCCTTCCCTTTCTCCCTCCCTCCCTTCCTTCCTTCCTTCCTTCTTTTTTCCCTCTCTCCTTCTCTTGCTTGCTCTTTAATTCTCCCTTTCTTCCTTCCTCCTTTTTTCCTCTCTCCTTCTCTTGCTCTCTCTTTCATTCTCTTTCCCCCTGTTGCAATTTCTTTTCTGACTTCATTGCTTCTGGGCAGAACGAGCTGCAGGGATTCCAGAGGGCTTCTATTTAGGTCATGGCAAGTAGCTCAGGTTTCACAAGCACAGGACAGATGGTAAGCCAGTTTTCCTTCAGAGCAGAGGGCTCACTCGACAGAAGGAGGCTAGTTTATTTGTTGGCCAAATTTTTTATAACATCATGCTTATCTGGGGTGCCTTTTCTTCATTCTAGACTTTTGTGGTTAAAAACATTAAACAAAACAAAATGCAAACAAAAAACCCTTGGAGAACTGCTTTGGTCTCTTCCTTTATTTTTTTAGATTTGAAAATACCAACACCTACTTATTTATTTATTTTTAGAGACAGGGTCTCACTCCATTATCCAGGCTGGGGTGTAGTAATGCAATCGTAGCTCACTGTAACCCGGAATTTTCAGGCTCAATTGTCCCGTCCCAGACTCAGGAGGAGCTGGGTCTATAGGAATGCACCACCAAACCTTAATTTTTTTTTTTTTTTTTTTAGAGATGGGGTCTTGCTGTGTTGTCCAGGCTGGTCTCAAACTTTTGACCTCAAGCAACCCTCCCACTTCAGCCTCTCAGAGTGCTGGGATTGCAGGTGTGAACCACCATGCTGGGCTGGCTTTGGTCTGCTTCTGCCTATCAATCTGCATTGCCTGTGTGTTGCAAGGGAAAATGGTGATAATTTGTGAGGTGTGTTTGGGAACGTGAAGATGGAAATGCCAGCCAAGGGCATGGACAGAGCTTTCTGGACAGATGGAATTAAGCTGAGTGGGTGTTTGTTAATGTATTGGGGGCAGAATAGTATGGTGAAGGGAACCTGAGGAGTTGGAAATGAAGACTGCTGTTTGAGTTCCAGCTCTGTCACTTAATAGCCATGTGGCTTGGCAAGTGATCTAACCTCTCTTCCTTGGTTATTTCATCTGTTAAATGGAGATATAATTATTTGACTAAGTTGTTATGAAGATTAAACGAGTCCCCATATAGGAAAAGTACCAAGTAGTGATGGTCCCAAATATGGAAACTTCACTCTGATGGTTCCTGCCCCTTCCAGCTAGATCCTCAATCTGTTTTCGTATCTTTTTCTCCAAACAACTATGTAAGGACAGAGATTGTTTTTGGGTAGCCTGTGCCTAGCTCAGTGGGAGGCACCTATTAGATGCTCAAGATGGGGTCATGGAATGACTGAGTGTATTAGTGAATGTCCCCGTAGGCAGGATCAAGTCAAGTCTTGGTCCAATAAGTGCCATCCTGCTCTCTTCCTCTCACCTACTTGTCACGTCCTTTTATTGTTTTGTGTTATCCAAAGGCACTCCCATGCTGTCTTCCTATCCTCTCACTCAAATCCACTGGGTAATGTGGATTCCGAGATGTCGGCTCAGGCCTAAGCTCCTCTGAGACCTCATTTTGACTCCCTACCAACTGGCTGAGATAATCACTGCAATTGCACAGATGTTAGGCGAAACCCTTCAATTAATTGCCTTTCATTCCAAGAGTCAGGACATTTCAAATGGGTGGGGCAGGAGTTCCTGCAGTTGTCATGGCAATGACGGCCAGCTGGAGGCCCTGTATTCTCCTCCAACCCCCACACACAACACTCACACCCTTCACCTATTAGCTCATAATCCATGACAGTTTTTTTTGATAATTTTCAGCCAAAATTGAAGGTAGTGACAATCTTGGAAGTGAATATAGGTATATCAGAATAAAAAGCAGAAATTATGTAACTCTGGGTGAAACACGCCCCTTTCATTAGTACGAAATCTGAGACTCAAGCAAGAATTCACTGCTTTACTGAGAGACATCTGGCAAAGAGACAGGGACATTGGTGGTTTTTGCTCTCCTTGACCCCTTTAAGCTAAAGTCACTGATGCCCCATCTCCCACCGGCCGTTTTCTCTGTCTTCCAATTCCCTGAACAAATCTGTATCCAGCTGGAGGTCTACCCACAGACTCAGGCCTGCCTGGGCCAGAACAAGGATCAAAGTCAAAGGGTAGGATAGACCAGGCACATGCCTGTAATCCCAGCACTTTGGTATGCTGAGATGGGCTGATCGCTTCAGGTCAGGAGTTTGAGACCAGCCTGGCCAACATGTTGAAATGCTGTCTCTACTAAAAATACCAAAAAAAATAAAAAGCCGGGTGTGGTGGTGCGTGCTTGTAATCCCAGCTACTCAGGAGGCTGAGGCAGAAGAATCGTTTGAACCTGGGAGGTAGAGGTTGCAGTGAGCTGAGATCACGCCACTGCACTTCAGCCTGAGAGATAGAGAGCCAGACTCTGTCTCTAAACAAACAAACAAATGAACAAAAAACAAACAAAAACATCAACAAAAAAACAAAGGGCAGGAGAACAGAAATTGGATGTGAGAAATATCTTTAGGAGGTAGAAGGAGCTGAACTTATGAATGGATTGGAAGTAGGGGGTAAGGCTAGAGTGACCAGATCCCTCATTAGGGCAGCAGCATGCATTGTGGCCTCCATGAAGTTCCCACTAAGGTTGGAGACTTATCCACATTTCCACAGGAGAGAAGCAGGCTGGTGGGGGATGGAAGAGGATTTCCACTTTGCACACGCTGAGGTCTCAGCGCAAAACCTGGGCACAAAGCCACCCATTTCAATTCTGCTTTTTCATGTTAAACTGAAGTGAGTCACCCCTCTAGTCCCTGTCGTGGTTCACAAGAGGAGTCAAACGAGAATGAAGGGGGAAAGGACTGTATTCATCAGAGTCTCTTAATGTTGAAAAATCTCTAGTCCTGATCGTGATGCCTATCCATCCAAATCTACAGCAGGGTTAGATTCATTCCTGTGAGCTGCCCGGAGTTGCTGGAAAGAAGCAGCCATCATATGAAAACTAAATTCACTGCAGACCAACATATGTAATTGTTTTCTCTTCTCCTCTTAGGGCCCATATTAAAACCCTTGCTTGCTTTTTCCCTATGTTGCATATTTGTGTCTACGATACCCTGAGTATAGCAGTTGCTATGACCTCTCAGTGTTTTTCAGTTTCCGTTGCTCAGGAGGAGAGTTATTTAGTTCTTTGAGGGGTCCCCTGTGCTTTCTGGAATGAATGTTATTTATTACCTCGTGGCCTATATTTTAAGCCTGACTGTCCCAAACGCTCTCCAGATTTAGCAAAAATGAATTCTGCTATCTTTGTGTGATCCATTTAATTAGGAAAAAAAGGTAAAAATTAGTTGCAAAATAATATGGAGTAGTTTCCAAAGATTTCCCACATTGTTGATCTCAACTTGTCTTCATAAAAACTCTATGAGGTATAGCAATGAGATAGGCCTGTTTTCCTGATGTAGACACTAAGGCTCAGGAAGGCTGGGCTTGCCTGAGGTCCCCAGGTGGATCAATAGGAACAGAAACAAGCATTTTACATAGCACCAGGCAGTGTACCAAGCACTTTCACTGATAGTGTCTTATTGTGAATGGCTATAATGAGCATTCCAGCTCGCTTCATTTCATAGATGAAGAAACCGAACGTCAGGAGTGAGCAACTTGCTGGAGACCAGGTAGCGTACACGGTTACGGTGACACCAGTGGTCATACTGCAGTTCCATGTAGGCATTAACCACCTGAAGTTAGTGTAGACCCCACAAGTTAAAAGCATCGTTCTCAACAAGATTGTCCCCACTTAGTTGTCAGCTGCAAATGGGGTCCCCAGGCACCCACATTTCTGACTGACTGGCTTTAAATCTGGGGGTTCCCACAACCCCATTCAGTTTGATAATGTGCTAGAATGACTCACAGAACTCAGGAAAGTGCTCTTCTTACTATTATACTTTTATTCTAAAAGATACAAATCAGGACCAACCAAATGAAGAGTCGCAGAGGGAGAGGTCCAGGTGGGCCTTGAATGCAGAGCTTCTGTGCCTCTCTCTGTGGACAGGGTGCATCACCCTCTTGGCAATCAAGAAGCTCAATGAGCTTCAGTGTCTACGGTTTTTATTGGGGTTTCATTGTGTAATCATAATTGATAACTCCATCTCTAGCTCCCTCCCTCTTCTGGGCTCAGAGCCCCGACCCTCTAATGGCACGGTGGGTCTTTCTGATAACCAGCCTTCATCCTGAGCCATTTCATGATCTCACAGTCTTGGCCTCAGGCAATCCTCCCACCTCAGCCTCTGGAGCAGCTGCGATTACAGATGCCAGCCACAGCACCTGGCCCGAGTCATCTCATTATCATAAACTCAGGTATGATTCAAGGAGCTCATGAATAACAAAGCCACTCCTATCACTTAGGAAAATCCAAGGGTTTTAGAAGTTGAGCTCTAAACCTGGGATAAAGATGAGACAAATTCTTTATTATACAAGAGTAGCAGAGCCAGGCAGGTCTGTGTCTGCAGAATCCAGCAAAGTGCCTTCCCCACTGTGCCCAACAATGTACCCAAAACACCTGGCTCCCACCTGGCTTTCTGACTATGAGTTCAGGAGAAAGTGAGGAATTGTGGTGTATTCTGACCTCCAGAAGACTTGGAGATAGGTGTCAGATAATTCAAAACCACATCCTGTCCTTCTGTTTTGCTCACCTCGAAACCAGACCAATCCCACAGCCCTATTTCCACATTTCTAAGGTAAGAAACCTAAAGCAGGAAGGATACTGGCAACAAATTTCTGCTCTTCTTCCACCTTAGCAGAGAGCTTGTCATCAGGACAGCCCAGGGCTTCTGAAAACAAGCCATGTGGGAGGGGCTAACACAGACCTTGATTGCAGAGGTCTGCATTGAGCCTTAATCTGTGTTTTAAACAAAAACCCTCCATCCCACATAGCCCTCTGCCCTAGGAAGCTGCATCCCAAACCTTGCAAACCAAAATTAAATGGTTGATGAGGAATGATTTCAAAGGAATAAAATCCTGGGCATGCAGGCTACGAAAGGGGACTATATCCACTTTAATAATTGATGCAAGGCCTTGTAATGTTGAGCAAGAAAGGTATGTGGCATCTAAATGCCTAACACAGTGCATTGAGTCCTCACAATTGTGTGTGTGTGTGTGTGTGTCTGTGTGTCTGTGTTTTTTGAGATGGAGTCTTGCTCTATCGCCCAGGCAGTGGCTTGATCTCATCTCACTGCAACCTCCACCTCCTGGGTTCAAGCCATTCTCCTGCCTCAGCCTCCTGAGTAGCTGAGATTACAGGTGCCCACCACCGTGCCCTGCTAATTTTTGTATGTTTAGTAGAGACGGGGTTTCATCATCTTAGCCAGGCTGGTCTCAAACTCCTGACCTCGTGACCCACCTGCCTTGGCCTCCCAAAGTGCTGGCATTACAGGGGTGAGCCACTGCACCTGGCCAGCCCTCACAATTTTATGAATTATGCCCTACTATCCTACTTTTTATTTTATTTTTTAGACAGGGTCTCACTCTATGACCCAGGCTGGAGTACAATGGTGCAATTCCAGCTCACTGCAGCCTCCACCTCCTGGGCTCAGGTGATCCTCCCACCTCAGCCTCCTGAGTAGCTGAAACCACAGGAGCACACCACACAGCTAGCTAATTTTTGTATTTTTTGTAGAGACAGTAGTGTTTCACCATGTTCGCCAGGCTGATCTTGAACTCTTGGGATCAAGCAATCCACCCACCTTGGCTTCCCCAAGTGCTGGTGTTACTGGAAAGGGGTCACAATCCAGACCCCAAGAGAGGGTTCTTGGATGGATTTCATGCAAAGGAATTCCAGGCGAATCCACAGAGTAAAGTGAAAGCAAGTTTTTTAGGAAAGTAAAGGAGTAAAGAGTGGCTACTCCACAGGGAGAGCAACGGCTGGGGCTGCTCAGCTGTTTGGACTTATCATTATATCTTGATTATATCCTAAACAAGGGGTGGATTATTCATAAGTTTTCTGGGAAATGGGTGGGCAATTTCCAAACTGAGGGTTCCTCTTCCTTTTAGACTATATAGGGTAACTTCCTGATGTTGCCATGGCACCTGTAAACCATCATGGCATTGGTGGGAGTGTCTTTTAGCATGCTAATGCATGATAATTAGCATATAATGAGCAGTGAGGATGAGCAGAGGTCACTCTCACGGCCATCTTGGTTCGGGTGCGTTTAGGCTGGCTTCTTTACTGCAACCTGTTTTCTTAATATCAGCAAGTTCTTATGACCTGTATTTTGCGCCAGCCTCCTCTCTCATCCTGTGACTAAGAATGCCTGACTTCCTGGGAATGCAGCCCAGTAGGTCTCAGCCTGATTTTACCCAGCACCTATTCAAGATGGAGTTGCTCTGGTCCAAACACCTCTGACATTGGGACTACAGGCATGAACCACCACACTTAGTCCCTACTTTAATAAATAAATTTAGGCACTGAGAGATTAAAAAATTTGCCCAAAGATAAGCAGTCAGGAAGAGACAAAGCTCTGATTCAAACCCAGGTTCAATTCCAAGACCTACGCTCCAAGCTGCCTCCAGTAGGTGGTAAGAGCTTGGAAAATGTTGCTGTCATTCTTGTTTGTTTGTGTTTTATTAAATATTATTTTTGTATGATTATGTAATTAAACTGTGATCCTCATAAATCTATAATTTTGAAAGCCCAGGGCAGCAGAACAAAGGTAATGAAAGGCAGGCTTCATTTACATGCACCCTGCTGGGAGAACACTCAGGGCATTACTCTCAACGCCCTGGTGACCTTGCTTAGCTTGGTAAAAACATCAGGCCGTTGTCAGTTCTGAAACCACTGCTAATTCAGGTCTCTGGTGCAGAACGAATGCGCTATTAATGATAAAAGTCACAATCACATAAAAGCCTTGCTGTGAAATTATAAAAGCAGCGCTATTCCTAGCTCCAGTCTCTATTTTACCTTGTGGATAAACGTGGTGGAAGGGTGGGTGGGAAGGCCGGAGCACACATTAGCTCAGTGCTAGTGCCACCTAGTGGCCGCTCTGGCGTCAGCAGGTCCCCGGGCACTGACTCCTACCCGGTGGGGCGGGGCTTCCCAGCTCTGCCTTCTTCCGGTCTTCAAGCAGGTTTTTTCACAACTAGTGTGAGAAGAGGAGCGAGGCAATCACCTAGTTCATGTAACTGCAAAATTCCAGGTAACCATGATGACAAATATTTGGACTTGACAATTTTGTTTGCTGTGACCTCATGTGGGGGTACATGGTGAGAAAACCCTGACTGCCTCCTCTTTCAGATCCCTGGGCCCACTGATAAACTGCTCCCATTGATACACACGCAGGGGCCTCTTCTTCCTCGTTTCCCTGAGGCATCCTCCATCAACACCACAGCCCAGGAGGAAAATGAGAATGTTCAGGACTATCTCAGACCATTCCCTGATTCTGTCTCCTTCTCAAGATGTTTCTCAGTCACCTGCCTGGCGGAGGACAGCCAGGCATTTCCTAACACTATTCCTGAATATGACATAGGAGCATCAGCTGCGTGTCATGCCTTGTGTAAGAGTTGTGAATATAACGTTTGTAAGTCACATTTTCTAACTTTGCAAAAGGCACAGTTGATCAGGGGAAAAACAACCTTGTAAAGATGTCATCATAGTAGGAGACAATATAACGGAAGGTGGGAAAAGCCAGGAGAGAGGTATAACAGGGCCAGGTCAGGGTTTGGAATCAGATTTACCTGAGTTTGAATCCTGGCTCTGTCACTTACTTGTACACAGGACTCGGAGAAATTATTGGGCTTCTCTGAGTGTCAGTTTCCTTATCTGTAAAATGGACATGATAATGTCTGCCTTGCTGGATTGTAGTAAGAAATAGACTCAATTGTGGAAATAAATGAAGATCAGCCTAATGAGAACAAACAGAGCTTGCTATAGGAAGGGAGTTAGCCACCATCACTTGGTTTGCTAGAGACTCAGAGGCAGGCAGGGGAGTGAAAAAGCCTAGTGAATAAAGGGAAAGGCTTCAGGTCTTCTCTGACTGGAGGCCGTTGGCACTTGGAAGCTGAATAGGGCCCAGAATTTGGAAGCAGGACATCTTCTGTGATTGGTTTGAGGAGCATATTTGGCGTTCTCGGATGCTCAGGTGGAAGCAAGGGCAAAAACAAGGGAAGCTGCCAGTCACTGACCATGTCCTGGCCATTCTGGGCTGATTGTTGTTGGAGAGGCTGCAGTTTGTTTTCTAGGCTGGTTACTGCAGGGACTGCGGGCTGGGGTTTTATTGTCACATATGGCCTGGCCGTTGTCTGTTTGTATAGCTGGCCTCTCTTAATGCATTCAAAGCTTGTCACATGGTGCATGACATGCACAGATATTCAGTAAGTGATAATCATTATTAATTATACTTTCTGTGATCAGATGTGACTCTAAAATTGCAATTGAGCCAGACCTTAGTGAAAGCTTCCTGACAACTGTTCCCCCTCTATCAGTCAGGGTCAATTAGGAAGACAGAAAACATGCCCGTTATTTTAAGAGATCATTTAACATGCCTGTAATCCCAGCACTTTGGGAGGCTGAGGCAGGTGGATCACCTGAAGTCAGGAGTTCGAGACCAGCCTGGCCAACATGGTGAAACCCCGTCTCTTACTAAAAATACAAAAAAATGAGCCAGGCATGGTGGCAGGCACCTGTAATCCCAGCTACTTGGGAGGCTAAGGCAGGAGAATTGCTTGAACCTGGGAGGTAGAGGTTGCAGTGAGCTAAAATTGAGCCATTGCACTCCAACCTGGGTGACAAAAGCAAAACTCTGTCTCAAAAAAAAAAAAAAAAAAAAAAAACTGGTTATAGGGATTGGGGAACTGAAAAGCAAAGCTGGGGAGGAGGGGCGGGCAATGCTGTATTACAGAAATAGTTATTGCAGGAAGCAGCTGCCAGCCCTAGGGCTGGAGGAACAGAGAGAAGGGATTGAGGCTGTTAAACTCTGAAGCCCAGAGGAGGAGCTTCATAGAGAGTGACCCAGATCTCTGAGGAGGGTGTCGCTGCTCGGTGGTGCTGCTACCTCTGGATCCTGGAGCAGGGTCTCGAAGGCTGGGACCTGAACCTCCAACTACCATGAGGCTGATTTACGAGAGTGGAAGACCCCTGGAAACTGGGGCAAATTGCTGCTGCTGGATGAAGAGCCATTGTTGCAATGATAGTGTCAGCAATAGCAAGCAGCAAGAACGGGATGGAGCATCTCCTGCCTCGAGCATTCTTGTCTCCTACTAGTGTCCCTGACGGCTGCAACTGGCAAAGGAGGAATGAGCCCCAGGCTCGGCATCACAGAACAGAGTGCACAACGGTGGGTTTGCAATGGAAAGGCAATAGCCTGTTAACCAGCATGCTCTCTTCCTCATTATTTATAGAACCTCAGTTCTGTTCAGGCATAGGTTGGATAAGGCATTAGGGAAACATACACACCCTCTCCAGGCCCAGGGCTAAATCTTGATTGGTATATACTTTTCTTCATGTCCCTGAACCTTTTTCGGAACTGAAAGACAGACTGTTAAAAGTACACAGCCAGTTAGCACCTGCCAGTCTCCATCATTTCCTGCCCAAGATCCAATCCTCCCTTCTCCCTTGAGTCTGGAAACACGTGGACCTGGAGGAAACCCGCAAGCCTCTCTTTCCACAGTGATGTGAGGCAGCCTCTGCTTCCTTTCCTCTTTTTGTTTTCTACCCAGAGTTAAGAGGCGCCTGGAGGACTTTTCAGCCTTTTCCTTAATGGAGCTACGGGAGAGGGAGGTAGGGGTTCGAGTTCTTCTATTCCACATTAGATCTTTCCATTCTAGATAGTTAGACTCTTCCAGGAGATTATAAGGCTGGAGATTTGGCCCATTCCATTTAGAGGAGGAAGGGCTCTGACTATGCTTTCACTCAGAGACAACTAGCCTATGCCAGAGACAATATCAGGTATTGGGAAAGCTAAGATGAACCAAACATAGTCTCTTCCCTAGAGGAGTTCACAACCAGTGGAGAGGCAGACTCCAATAAATTAATACTACATAGTGTGAACACAAACATAAGTGCATGGCATCATGGAATCACTAATGCCTAATCCTGTAACAGTCCCAGACTTCTTTCCAGAGAAGGTGACATTGGACTTGAGCCATGAAGTAGAAGTCTGACAGGAGGGTGAAGGAACGAGCAAGTGCCCAAGGGAGGTGCCGGCACACGTTGGCTGGCAGGTGCACAGGAGCATCTCCTTTAGGGATCTGTAAGAAGGCATGGGAGGCCGGACACATTGCATCAGTGGGATGGAGCTCTGGGGTGTTGAACCTGCAGGGGTAGAAAGGGGCCAGCTCCCAAAAAGCCTGGGATAACATGCTACAGAGACAGTGGGAAGCTGGGGAGGACTGTGACCCAGCCTGCAGTGTAGACAGCTTGCTCTAGTAACTGAGTGGAGGCTGGATCTGGAAAGGGAGTTGGCAAGGTTCGAGGCAGAGAAGCTGTTGAGAGGCTAGGTCCTTGGTGGCTTTAAAGATATGTGAGGGACTTGCCTGGGCTCCCCCACGCCAAAGGGATTCAAAGCAGATGAATGGAGGGGAAACATGAGCTTTTGCGTGCTGGGTCCTCCCAGCAGATATATGGTGTCTGATGGTAAAGACCACATTTCAAGGAATATTGAAGCTTCCAGGAAACTAGTATGGAGAAAAGTGGTGGCAGGTGAAGCAGGGATGCAGAAGATGCACATTTTGGAGCACAGTAGATGCCAGTTTGGGCACCATTCCTGTGGCTCCCAATAACTGGTACAGGCTTTGGGGCTGAGAAATGACATGATCAGAGGCTGTGATTTAGGAAGGTTCACCTGGGAGCTGTGCATAGGGTGATTTAGAGCAAGAAGGGTGTCCTGTTGTAAAATTTGTGTGCAGACTGTGATGACAAGGGTCAGATTCAGCACAGTAACACTGGACATGGGGAGGACAGGAAAGCTTTGGAAGGAGATGGTGGGAGCTGTGATAACTGATTTGGGAACTGGGACGAGGGTAGGAGTCGAGATGTTCCCATGTCTTGTGTTCATGTGAGGGGGAATGGAAACTGGGAGTCAGGGGAAGGAGCAAGGTCGGTGCCAGCTGTTCGTATCTGAATAATGGACTTTTCCAATTTGTGTCCCTGTTGCTGGTGTCCTGTAACAAAGCCAAACAAAGCAATTGTGACGCCAGATGAGGATATGGAAGCCACAGGGAAGAAAACCGCAAAGAAATAAGGAGAAGAGGCTCTGAGGACAATTTGATTTCTGGTGGTAATTTTCATCGCAATCATCATCATCATAATACCCCATTTATCTTATATTTCTGTTTGAAAGTGCTCCATTAGGCTAATTTTAGTGAGTATACAGTGAAATTTATCTACTAATTTACTTCTGCTAGTGCTGTAAATTAGTCCAACACTCTTGAAAGCAATATGATAATATGTGGGAAGTTCCACACCTAGGAATTTATCCTAAGAAAATATATATATTTGTAAAGCCAAAGCTGAGAGCCCAAAGAAGTTCATTACAGTATTATCTATGCTAACAAAAATAGTGAAGGTATAAAACTGCAACAGAAGGAAATGGTTTGCTAAATGATGCCATGATGATTCAATTAAATGCTATGAACCTATTAGTATGCAAATTACAAATATACTGACTGGGGAGAAACATGGAAACATATTTGATATGGTAAACAGACACAGGGGAGAGGAGCACAAAATACTTTGTACACTTTAATATAACTATCAAAACCCACATGCATGTGGATGAAGACTGGAAGGTAATTTGAAGAAATAAATGTAGTTTAAAAAAAACAAAAAGGCCAGGCATGGTGGCTCACACCTGTAATCCCAGAACTTTGGGAGGCTGAGGCAGGGTGGATCACCTGAGGTTGGGAGTTCGAGACCAGCCTGACCAGCGTGGAGAAACCCCATCTCTACTAAAAATACGAAATTAGCTGGGCGTGGTGGTGCATGCCTGTAATCCCAGGTACTCAGGAGGCTGAGGTGGAGAATCGCTTGAACCTGGTAGTAAGATGGAGGTTGCAGTGAGCTGAGATTGTGCCATTGCACTCCAGCCTGGGCAACAAGAGCAAAACTCTGTCTCAAAAAAAAAGAAAAGAAAAGAAGGGAAAAGAAAAGAAAAGAAATAAAAGTAGTTATGGTAGTGCATGATGTGGACTCAGAATTCTCTTCCTCAGCCAGGACTTTGAGCTTCTTTCCCGCCCTCCTATTTGAAGCACAGATTTTAACAATTTGACTTCATCTACTTTCCTTTCCAAATGGCAGGTGCATCAGGGATCAGCAGACAGCTGCCAGGTGGACAAGGGAGTGCACAGGCCAGGCAGGGATTGCCCATGAGTGGCCAGGGGAGGACCGGATTTCTGGGCAGGCAAGGAGGTGACATTGGCAGTCACTTCTGGGTCATCCCCCCTGGCGCTGTTGCTGACCTTGAGACATATATAATCATGATTTCGTCAAAGCCTTGGTAGTTGCTACTATCTCTGTTCTCTTCTGTTTATTCAGTGTGTAACAGGGATGTTCATTGGCGCCTGTGAAGATGGTCAGAACGAACACTTGATGCCACGTAATCATCCTGTTTGTGCCCAACTTCAGAGAAAAGGAAAGCACAGCTGCTTCCTCCTCAGTGCCATTGTTTCTCTCATCACAAAGGATTTTAGACTCCTGCCGTGTGGACCCAGCTCATCTTCAGCTTTACGTTGCTGACTGCTTTGAGCAGAATCTTGGGATCAATACTCTGCTCTAAACATGACTCAGGGGCTCCATCTGCATCATGAATGAAGTGGCTGCTGTTTTCCACCCTCTGGCTTCTGGGGGAGCAGGGCACCAGGTCTGTCCAGGCAGAATCAGACAGAGCTCAGGTACTTGCTGCTCGTGCACATTTCAGAGAGCAGTGAAACTTGAAATGAATCCAGCAATTACACGTCAAAATCTGCTGTTCGGAAATGCCCACTAATGTTCACAGAGATGCTCCCTCGAAGGTGTTTCTTTTGTCATTCCTTTAACAACAAAAAGGGTTGGAAATAATCCAAATGTCCATAAATTGAGAGTTGATCAAATGAATTATAGTCCAATAATAAAAGTAAATAGAGTTAACCCCATGCTTATATGGAAAGATGTTCTAGATCTGTAGGTTTGCTAAAAAAAAATTTGCTGTCTCTAATGTAAATGCTTATATAGTGAGAAGAGACTTATATTGCTGGCTCAGTGGTGATGAATTAGTGAAAGGTAGTTGGAAAATTATGCAAAGGAAGATATAGGAGCATTATTGACACCAAGCAAAACAGATTGCTCAAGAAAAGAAAAGAGGTCAGGCGCGGTGGCTCATGCCTGTAATCCCAGCACTTTGGGAGGCTGAGGCGGGCGATCACCTGAGGTCAGGAGTTTGAGACCAGCCTGCCTAACATGGTGAAACCCCATCTCTACTAAAAATACAAAAATTAGCTGGCTGTAGTGGTGGGCGCCTGTAATCCCAACTACTCAGGAGGCTGAGGCAGGAGAATCACTTGAACCCAGGAGGCAGAGTTTGCAGTGAACTGAGATTAAGCCACTATACTCCAGCCTGGGTGACAGAGTGAGACTCCATCTCAAAAAAGAAAAAAAAAAAAAGAAATGAAATGAAATCATAGTACCCTCCATAGCTACCTGAACAATAAGTACATAACCATTATGATGTGAACATTACATTGTAATCTAACTGAGATGACAATTATGTTTTTGCTATAGAACAAACATGAGGAGGTATGTGTGTGAAAACCCATGTGTTGTGTAGGGAGCCATAAAAGAACCAAACGCTTCTTTTCCACAGTAGGACATCAAATAGAGGATCTCTAAGAATAAAAATCCAGAAACAACAGTGTAAACAAGTCATCTAGAACTATGGAAACAAATAGCTGAAACAGCATAAAATGAATGGCTTTGGGGGTGGAATTGGAGAGTGGGGTGACGTAGGATGGTGACTGCTCTTTTCCATGACAAACCTTGTACAGGAATTTGACTTTTAAAAAAATCTTTTAATTAACTTATTATTATTATTATACTTTAAGTTCTGAGATACACGTGCAGAACACGCAGGCTTGTTGCATAGATATACACATGCCGTGGTGGTTTCGTGCATCCATCAACCCGCCATCTACATTAGGCATTTCTCCTAATGCTATCTCTCCCCAGCAACCCCCAGACCCCCAAAAGGCCCTGGTGTGTGATGCCCCCCTCCCTGTGTCCATATGTTCTCATTGTTCAACTCCCACTTATGAATGAGAACCTGTGGTGTTTGGTTTTCTGTTCTTGTGTTAGTTTGCTGAGAATGATGGTTTCCAGCTTTATCCATGTCCCTGCAAAGGACATGAACTCATCCTTTTCTATGGCTGCAAGCACTTTGACTTTTTAAACTATAAATACCTGATACAAATTTTTAAAACTTAATTTAAAATATAATTAAATAAAAATATTTAATTACCAAGGCAACCTGCCCTTTTATGTGTACTTACTTTATATATCAGTATGTAAATTGATCTGTACGTCTATGTAGAATAAGCCCTTTAAAATATGTAAACATGAATATTTACATACATATGTATGTAGCGAGATGGATAAATAGATTGACGGATAATTAGAAATGCATAAGAAAAACAAGGCTGCATACACCTCAGTGCTATAAATAGTCAACAGCTTCATGGACAAGGCCTATAGGAGTATGCTTCATTTTCCACAGGATTCATTTCTTTTGTTTGGAATTTATATTATAATAACTTTGTGATTGGAAAAAAATTAATTTAAATCAGTAAAAAAATTGAGATGAGAACACTCATCTCCTCACTGACAGTCCCACTCACTAGAGCCTTTTTATCTGTCTGAGATAACGGATGACCCAAGCAATGCCGGATATCTTCCCAGCCTCTTCATGTTCACTGCCCAGGTAGAAAAAGGACACAAGAGGCCGGGCACAGTGGCTCACACCCGTAATCCCAGCTATTTGGGAGCCTGAGGCATCAGAATCACTTGAATCCGGGAGGCAGAGGTTGTAGTGAGCTGGGACTGCGCCACTGCCCTCCAGTCTGCGTGACAGAACAAGACTCCGTCTCAAAGAAAAAGAGAGAAAGAAGGAAGGGAAAGAAAGAAAGAGAAAGAAGGAAAGAAGAAGGAAGGAAAGAAAGGAAGGAAGAAAGAAAGAGAAAGAGGACACAAGCAAAAGAGAGGCATCTTATCCCATTCCCTACCTTGCCCACCCACATCCTCAGGCCCAGTATACATCCAGGGTGTCACGCACAGAGTTCTTTGATTGACCCCATTTGGATCAGAGCCTAATTCTGGTTTGACCTCGAGAATAATATGGGTTTCTGTTTTTCATCTCTGGCTCACTTGATAATACATTTTGAAAGGTATTTTGCAAATGTTTTCTGAATTGAGTTGTTCTCATTAAAATGCAAATTGGGGTAACGGAGGAAGAGACTTGTTAAAGGATAGAAAATTAC
This sequence comes from Cheracebus regulus, assembly GCA_963574635.1. Taxonomy (NCBI): domain Eukaryota; kingdom Metazoa; phylum Chordata; class Mammalia; order Primates; family Pitheciidae; genus Cheracebus; species Cheracebus regulus. The sequence goes on along the minus strand of CAUYQU010024299.1, from coordinate 10,387 downwards.
AGCTGGATAGGAGGAGTAAGTTTTAGCACTCTATAGCATTGTGGGATGACTACAGATAGCCATAATTTACAGTTTCAGATAGCTAGAAGGAGGATATTGAATGTTCCCCACACAAAGAAATGAGACGATGGATATGCTAATTACCCTGATGTGATCACTGTACGTTATATGTAATGAACCATCACTATGTACCCTAAGAATATGTACAATTATTATTTGTCAATTAAAAAATAAAATAAAATAATGCAAAGTGGTCTTGGGAACTGTAGCTCATTGAGTCTTAGTAGTTATTTACATCTAAATGCCAATATTTTATAGTTAAAAAATTTTAACAGTAAAGTTTACTAAGGGGAGGAGTTGGAACCTGAGGGCTCCAGGACCAATTTGGAGGCAGAGGAGGAGCCTTATGGGTGTTTAAGAAAGAAGTTAGATGATGAAAGGTGGGTCAAAAACACACTGAAAATAAACGTCATTTTTTCTAGGATTGTCATTTTTCATATCTTCTCATAAAGAATAGACTCTCTTAAATGTACAACCTCCTGACTAATTTAAAAACTCTCCAAGTCTGATGAAGCATTTCCAGGCCATAGTTGTACTTCTATTGAGGCATTGTACAGAATAATACCATTATGATGACTTTATATAGAATTTCTCAGCTGGCTGTGGTGGCTCAAGCCTGTAATCCTATCACTTTGGGAGGCTGAGGCAGGTAGAATACTTGAGCCCAGGAGTTTGAGACCAGCCTGGGCAACATGGCAAAATCCCATCTCTACTGAAAACTTAGCCAGGCATGGTGGCTTGTACCTGTAGTCCTAGCTTCTCAGGAGGTTGAGGTGGGAGGTTTGCTTGAGCCAGGAGGCTGAGGTGCCAAAATCGTGCCACTGCACTCCAGTGTGGGTGACAGAGTGAGACCCTGTCACAAACAAAACACACACACACACACACACACACACACACACACACACACACACACAAATTTCTAATCACAGAGGTTCAACAACTACTGTTTGCCAGTCAGGTGAGATATTTTTATTTCCGAAAGTATTATATTATTTTGTAACCACCACAATAATACTTGATCTATGCAAGAATCATCAATGGATGTGAAAATCACTAGGAGAATGATTTTGAGAGAACAGGATATTCACACAATCTCAAAGTATCACATCACAAATTACTTACTAAGTACAAACAGAAAAAGAGACATAAAGTGGGTAAGTCTGGCAGACACTGTCCTAACCAAGTGAGCCAAGTTAACATTACCAATAATGGGACAAGCTTTTGCCTCCTGGTGTGATCCACAAAAAGAACACAATACCACATATGTGGTATTCCTGTCAAAAATGTATGACCAGTGGATGTGGTGGCTTATGCTTGTAATCCCAGCACTTTGGGAGGCTGAGGAGGTAGACTGCTTGAAGCCAGAAGTTTGAGACCAGGGTGGGCAATATAGCGAGACCCCTATTCCTAAAAATAATTTTTGAAAAAAATTAGCTGGGCTGGGTGTGGTGGCTTACACCTGTAATCCCAGCACTTCGGGAGGCGGAAGTGGGTGGATCATGAGGTCAGGAGTTCAAGACCAGCCTGGCCAGCATGGTTGAAACCCTGTCTCTACTAAAGATACAAAAATTAGCCAGCGTAGTGCCACGTGCCTATAGTCCCAGCTACTCAGGAGGCTGAGGCAGGAGAATAACTTGTACCTGGGAGGCAGAGGTTGCAGTGAGCTGAGATAGTGTCACTGCATTCCAGCCCAGTAACAGAGCGAGACTCTCTTTAGAAAAGAAAAAAATATATATAATATAAATATAAATATAATTCCCAGCTACTGGGGAGACTGAGGCAGGAGGATCACTTGAACCCAGGACTCTGAGGCTGCAGTGAGCTATGAGAGCACCACTGTACTACAGCTTGGCTGACAGCGAGACCCGAACTCCAAAAAAAAAAAAAGTATGACTTGAACGAATTGTGAGAAAACAATTAGCCAAATCCAAATTGAGGCACATTGCACAAAACACCTAGTTCAAGCCTTTCCAAAATGCCAGTGTCTGCTGGGCACAGTGACTCACGCTTGTAATTCCGGCATTTTGGGAGGTCAAGGTGGGCAGATGACCTGAGATCAGAAGTTCGAGATTGACCTGGCCAGCATGGCAAAACCCTGTCTCTACTGAAAATACAAAAATTAGCCAGGTGTGGTGTTTCACACCTGTGTTGCCAGCCACTCCTGAGGTGGGAGAATCGCTTGAACCAGGAGATGGAGGTTACAGTGGCCTGAGATCGCATCTCTGCTCTGCAGCCTGGGTGGCAGAGTTAGAATCTGTCTCAAAAACAAAACAAAAAAAAACCAAAAAAACCCAACCAACCAAACAAACAAAAAAACAACAAAAACCAACAATAAAATACCATGTCAATTTATTTATTTATTTATTTATTTAAGACAAAGTTTCACTCTGTCACCCAGGCTGAAGTGCATTAGTGAGACCTTGGCTCACTGCAACCTCTACCTCCCAGGCTCAAGCAATCCTCCCAGCTCAGCCACCCAAATAGCTGAAATCACAGGTTTGAGCCACCAATACCTGTTAGTTTTTACATTTTGTATAGAGATGGGGTTTTGCTGCGTTGACTGGGCTGGTTTCCAACTCCTGGGCTCAAGTGATCCACCCATCTCGGCCTCCCAAAGTGCTGGGATTACAGGCATGAGCCACCATGCTCAGCCCATGACAGATTTATTAAAAGGCTGAAGAACTTTTCAGAGTAAGAAATACTAGAGAGAGGAGGGTGGATCACCTGAGATCAGGAGTTCAAGACCAGCCTGGCTAACATAGCAAAACCCCCATCTCTACTAAAAATACAAAAATTAGCTGGGCATGGTGGCAGATGCCTGTAATCCCAGCTACTCGGGAGGCTGAGGCAGGAGATATGCTTGAACCTAGGAGGTAGAATTTGCAGTGAGCCAAGATTGTGTCACTGCACTCCAGCCTAGGTGACAGAGCTAGACTCCATCTCAACAAAAAAAAAAAAGAAAGAAAGAAAGAAAAGAAAGAGACATGGCTACTAAATACAATGTGTGATTCTAGACTGGATTCTGCATTTAAAAAGAAAGAAAGGGAAAAAGCTTTCTTACATTATTAGGATAATTGGAGAACTTGAATACAGATTATGTTGGATAACAGCATTCTATCAATGTAAATCTAACGATGATCATTTCAATATGGTTGCATAGGAGACTGCCCTTGGGACTCAGGAGATATTTATTTAAATATTTCTGGGGAAAATGTGTAATATGAATATATTATCCATCATATTTAAAACAATAAAGAAGTTATGTAGAGTAAAAAGTGTTAATTCATTCACTGACTTCCATGATGATATAGTGAGTGCCTATTATGTGCCAAGTACTGCTATAGGCACTAAGGATACAACCGGGAAACAAACAAACCAGATGACTGCCTCATCAGCCTGGCATTCTTCTGGTGAGGAGGAAGAAGTACCTAGCTACAGTGAGTCATGTGGCAGGCTACCCAGACTCCCCATTCAGGACCGAGGCACTTACTCCCTCTGATTTCTGGCTCACATCTCCATCCTTCTTTAGGAATTGCTCTTGGCTTCAAGGGACTGCCTGGCCCAAAGTTACCTCTTCCTCACTGGAGACAGCCCCCATCCGGTGACCAGTCCATATGGAGCTTACAGAAGCCCAAGTCCCCATCCCAGTTTGGGATAACTCTGAAGACCCTTCCCAGCTCCAGGTTCCATGTGGTTCGATTGCAACACAGCAGTTCAGCTTTTCCCTCGCCCGGTTCTGCTTCCCTCACTCCCTCACAGGTGTTTCTCAGAATGTGCCACAGTAAACCTTCTGCATTCAGATCTCCCTCTTAGAGTTTGTTTCCTGGGGAATTTGACTTAAGATGTTAACCAAACTACTGTGCAACATGGTGAGCATGAAAATACAAATATGGAATGCAAGAGGGCCAGGTGGATGCAGTCTGGATAATCTCAAGTGAAGCTCTGGGCACAATCTGGTGACAAGAAACTACATGCCCAGAAAAAAACAAAAATATTTTTGTTCCAGTTACAGTCTAATCGCATGCCTCTTTCCAGCCTCTACAGAGCATTTAGATTGAATTTTTTTTTTTTTTTTGGAGACAGGGTCTTTATTTTTTAATTGTTATTATTTTTTTGAGACTGGGTTTTGTTCTCGTTGTCCAGGCTGGAATGCAATGGCACAATCTCGGCTCACTGCAGCCTCCCGCTCCCAGGTTCAAGCGATTCTCCTGCCTCAGCCTCCAGAGTAGCTGGGATTACAGGCCTGCGCTACCACACCTGGCTAATTTTGTATTTTTAGTAGAGACGGGGTTTCTCCATGTTGATCTCAAACTCCTGACCTCGGTTGATCTGCCCGCCTCGGCCTCCCAAAGTGCTGGGATTACAGGTGTAAGCCACTGGCCCCAGCCGACAGGGTCTTTATTGCTTTGTTTGGGAGCATTGGCATGATCACAAGTAATTGCAGCATTGAGCTCCTGGGCTCCGGTGATTCTCCCACCTCGGTCTCCCTAGTAGCTGGAACTACAGGTGTATGCCACCACGCCAGGTTAATTTTTTATTTTTTGTGAGGATGGAGGTCTTTTTATGGTACCCGGATGGGTCTCGAATTCCTGGACTCAAGCAATCCCTCTACCCCAGTCTCCAAAAGTTCTGGGATGACGGATGTGAGCCACTGCACCCAGCCTGGATAGAAAATTCTTGGCTAAAATCATTGGGCTGTCTTTACATTTCATTTAAAAATTTTTTTGCTTGGTTGGAAAGAGAAAGCCAGAAGCAAATTCCCAGATTCCAGCTTAAGTGGGGAAAAAAGGCAAGTTATTTCTTGCTCACCCTCCCTCCCCCAATCTCTCCTCCTCTTACTATTTTTAACTAAGAGCACAAAGCAGGCCAGCCTCAGCAAGAGGTTATTGATCATGGCTCTGGGAAAAGACCACCCACCTACCCTCACTCCATTTATGGCTTTACATCTGAGAAAAGGCAATTATATGAGAGCTGGAACATCGCTAGTGCTGAGTTCTGGCGACGCTCACTCTCTCTGTCTCCATAATGACAATACCTGGGTCATTAGAGAGAAATTGGAGAGGCGCTTGTAGGGAAAGACGTTGGTCTCATTGTACACGGTTATCGTGCCTCATTACAATTATGGGCAGAAGCAAACAATGGGGCTAAGAACTGTGTGGTAGTTTGATGCTCCATGTAATAGTCTTGCTAGGTTCACTGCCTCTTGGTAGCCTATTCACTCAACCTGGTGGCGGGGAACTACCAGATTTGCTGTCTCATCTTGATTCCTAATCCCCTGGTGCACTCTCCTTCAGCACTGATGTGGCAGTTGTTTTAGATACTGGCAACTAATCCTTTTCTTTTCTTTCTTTTTTTTCTTTTTAGACAGAGCCTCACTCTGTTGACCAGGCTGGAGTACAGGGTGCAATCACAGCTCACTGCAGCCTTGACCTCTAGAGTTCAAGCAATTTTCCCACCTCAACCTCCTGAATAGCTAAGATTGTAGGCACAAGACACTAGGCTCATTTTTGTGTCTGTTTTGTAGAGATGGGTGTCTCACTATGTTGGCCAGCTGGTCTTGAAGCCTTGGGCTCAAGCAATCTACCTGCCTCAGCCTTCCAAGTAGCTAGGACTACAAGCATGCATCATCAAACCCAGCTAATATTTTTTTATTTTTAATTTTAGTAGAGTTGGAATCTTGCTATGCTGCCCAGGCTGGTCTCAAACTCCTGGGCTCCAGTGACCTTCCTTCCTCGACCTCCCAAAGTGCTGGGATTACAGATATAAGCCACTGGGCCCAGCCTGCCTTTTTGATACATGCTTGAGGAAAAGGACAAAGACATTTTAATTAAATGCATTTAGCGAAAATTAAGGCCTCCCCAAAGGCAAAATTAATACCTGTTACCTAAGTTGGGCAATGGCTAGGGTTTTCTATTAGATGAGGGTGATAACTTGGGAACAGCAGCATTACCTAGAAGCTGGCCTGATTTTATCAGCAACAGCTTCGGATTTCCTGGGCAACACATTTGAGTACTCCTGGAGTCTGTTAAAATGTAGCATGAGCAAAGAGTCTCTGAACTTTCTGATCTCATGGATGATATGAGATTAAATGAGATTGTTTTGGAAAGAATAGTCCCATGGAAAAAACACAGGGCACACTGCACCTCACTGCAGTGTCAGGCAGCACAGATCCCATGTTAGATCCATGGCAGGAGACCTGACTTCTGCCATCCATCTCAAGGGAGGCATCCAGGTTGGCTCAGTTCATTCTGTCAGGGTGGCTTTATAGTTGTCCTGGCTACTCATTTCGGCAGGATAGGAAAATAATGTAATGAGATTGTCCAAAAATGTAGATGTAGATATGACTACAATTCTCTTTATTTGCAATTTTTTTTTTTTTAAGATACAGGGTCTAGTTTTGTTGCCCGGGCTGGAGTGCAACGTCACAGTCACAACCCACTGCAACCTTGACCTGTGAGGTTCAAGCGATCCTCCCATCTCAGCCTCCTGAGTAGCCTAATACCCCTCCTGAGTAGGGACCGCCTAATTTTTTAATTTTTTTGTAGAGACAGGGTCTACCCTGTGTTGTCCAGGCTGGTCTCAGACTCCTGGGTTTATTTGATGCTTTTAAAGGATATTTAGAGTTGCAAGAGAGAGTTATCTTTTTTTATAAAGCAGTCTTCTTGTGGGATAAAGGACATGAAGAAAATTCTGTCTCATTGCCCTGTTATGATGACAAAGAAAGAATATGTGTAAAGTGCTCATAGCAGTGCCTGACACCTGCAGATTCACACAGAATAGGCCCACACCTAACATCGTGGCTTGAGGTGAGACTACATATAGAAGCCCACTTAGCTATAAATATTTAAAGTTCTGAACCAGCAAACAAATTGTTCACTAAATATGTCCTATTCTCCTACTTTAACACATAGATCTGTATAATGACTTGGAAGGTCTAGTTTAAAATGAGAATTATTGAACCCCTTGGAGTTTTATGTCAGAACATGGGGTGGGGCTGGGCGTGGTGGCTCACAACTGTAATCCCAACACTTTGGGAGGCCGAGGAGGGTGGATCACTTGAGGCCAGGAGGTCAAGATCAACCTGGCCAACATAGTGAAACCCTGTCTTTTCTAAAAATACAAAAATTAGCCGGGCGTGGTGGCGTGCACCTGTAATTCCAGCTACTTGGGAGGCTGAGGCAGGAGAATCACTTGAGCCTGTGAGGCAGAAGTTGCGGAGAGCTGAGAGTGTGTCACTGCATCCTAGCCTGGGTGACAGCAAGACTCTGTCTCACAAATAAAAAAAAAGAAAAAACATGGGTTGTGGGGAGAGCTGGCTTTTGGCCCCCTATGCCCCAGCCTGCAGCCTTCTCTCTTCTGTTTCCACTTCTGGCCCTGACCTGCCTGGGAGGGCAGCGTAGCCGCACATCGAAGCTCCATCCTACTCCCTGTGGTCGCCCCTGAGTCCCCTCTTGGTTCCAGCAGTGCACAGCAGAGCATCACTCCCGGGCGATGGGCCCGAGAAAGGAGCCTGTGGAGGCCCTAGAAGCAGGTTTGGGGCTATTTGCATAGAGAATGCTGGGAGCAGGGGTACCTGGCGTGGGATTCAGCTGGTCACGGCTGCTTGGCCCATGGACTTCACTCCCCATGGAAGCCAGATGGGAAGACAGAGAGTGGGGTCCCCTGGAGCTTGGGGCACAGGACGGGAAACCCCACTGACTGGGTCGAAGGGCTGTACCATCTGGTGTTCTAGAATATTTTTATCGTGGGAGCTAGACTGCTTGAGATTATATCCTCGTTTCTGTGCTTTATGGAGTGGTGAAACCAGGATTTGTCTGGGTAATTTACTTAAAACCTCTGTGCCAAAGTTCCGTCATCTATAAAATAGGGGTGATGGTAGGAGTATAAGGTACATACCTCATAGGGTGGTTGCGAGGATTACATGAGTGAATATATGTATAAGCACTTAGAAATGTGCTTTGCATACAGAAAGTGCTACAGGTATTAATGTTTACAGCTCACTCTTTTAAGAAAACGATTCTTGGCCTAGTCTAATCACAGTAGTCAGTGTGTCATTTCTACTTCTGCTTGAAGAAAGGAAGATAGGAAGGAAACAGTGATTTCATACAATGGTTCCAAAATTGACTTCTAAGGTGGTGAATTTAGGTTAGTTGTTTTTTTTTTTTTTACTTTTCAAAGTTTGGAAAGAGACCACACTGCCCAAAAGGTATTCTGGTGTATCTAAACAGGAAACCCCATAGAGAGGGCTGAGAGCACTTGTATGTATTATGGCAGGAAGCAAATGGTGCAGTATTTTCTCAAGATCATTAAGCACACAAGAAGGTCCCATCTGTTTGGGACACATAAAAGTTTTGTCCAGTTTGAATGCAGAGGATGAGACGGTATGATTTTTTGTTAAATTACAGTTCTAAAAAAAAATCACATAACAAAAAAAAAAGAAAAAAAAAAGATCATGAGCTTGCCATAAAAACAGGTTAAAAAAACTCACATAAAATTTACCACGTTACCATTTTTAAGTGTACAGTTTAGAAGTGTTAAGTATATTTACATTGTTGTACGACCGATCTCCAGGACTTTTTCATCTTGTAAAACCGAAACAGCGTACATGTGAAACTTTCCACAACTCCCCGGCCTTAGTCCATTTGTGTTGCTATAAGGGAATATCTGAGATGGATAATTTATTAAGAAAAGAGGTTTATTTGGCTCGTGGTTCTGTAGGCTGTACAAGAAGTATGGCACTGGCGTCTGCTCAGCTTCTGGTGAGGGCTTCAGGGAGTTTGTAAGCACATTGGAAGGCGAAGGGGAGCAGGCATCACATGGCAAGAGAGGAGGAAAGAGAGGGGAGGAAGGTGCCAGGCTCATTTCAACCATCAGCTATCAGGAAAACTAATTGATTGAGAACTCACAAATTGTCACAAGGACAGCACCAACCCATTCATGAGAGATCCGCTCCCATGACTCAAGCACTTCCCACCAGACCCCACCTCTCACATTGGGAATCAGTTGGCGACATGAGGCTTGGAAGGAACAAACATCCAAACCACATCCTCTCCCTTCCCCGCCTCTCCAGCTACTGGCCACTACCATTCTACTTTCTGTGTTTGCGAATTGAAGTACTTTAGATACCTCATGTAAACGGAATCATACGGTATTCACCCTTCCATCACTGGCTTATTTCACTTAGCATGATGTCTTCAAGGTTTATCCATGTTGTAGTATGTGACATGAAATGATTTTCCAAGTGTCTTTCCAGCTTGGAGTTGGTAACTTGAAACCTCTAGATGATGAGAAGTGAAAGAGGTGGAAATAGACAACTAAACATCAGAACCCAGCGTCTGAGGTGGATCCAAAGAGTTGGCTTTTCTCTTGAGGGCAGAACCCCTTACCTAATGCTCATGTGCTTGTGATCTGATGACGACTGCATTGTTAGTGGATGAATTGTTTTTTAATGGTTTATCAGATTTATCTGGGCATTTGGCAAAAAAATGTAGAACTACAGATATTTTTAAAATTATAAAATTATTTTTATTTTCATAGAGGTGAGGTCTTCTTATGTTGTCCATCCTGGTCTCAAATTCCTAGCCTCAAGTGATCCTCTCACCTCAGCCTCCCAAAGTATTGGGATTATAGGCATCAGCCACTACACCAAGCCAGAACTATAGGGTATTAATTTGATATAAATACAAAAATAGTTCTACTGACACTTAAATTATTATCAGTCTCCTATTAGGTGAGAGAAGGCTGTTGTCAAATTCAGAAAACTTCAGATGAACATCCAGTCTCATGGCAGTACCTGAAATAATCATAAACCTTCAAATCACAATTTGCTTGAGCTGTTTTCGTCAATATCTCTTGAAGTTTTCCTAGATCCCTGCCTTCACAGAGATCTGTCCTCAGATGGCTTGTCTTAGTAAACTTTTAATTAGTATGCCTCTTATTTTCCTAGATGGATTGAAAGGGCAGGAGGCATATATTATACTTATTTTATCTTTCTCCATGTTTTTGTTGAATGAATCAATGAATAATGAATTCAAATTGTGAAATGTCTTAACATTACAATTGTAATAATACTGCTCTGTTAATAGAATAGAAATATTTATGTAGCACCTATTATTATGCCATTGTGCCCTAGGACAATAGGGTTGCCGAGATGAATGGGACATTAACTTTTAAAGTCTACAATCTCGATCCAAGATGGCCGATTAGCAACAGCCCAGGAATGTAGCTCCCAGCGAAAGCGCAGAGAACGAGTGAACGCCGCACTTTCCGACGAATTTTTGTTGCCCACAGACCGGGAGATTCCCGGCAGAGGAGCCACACGGGTCGC
>CAUYQU010024297.1:0-13166 GCA_963574635.1 Cheracebus regulus | reverse complement strand
ACTGATGAGGAACTAGCGTCCTCTGTAGAAGGAGAGACCTTCTGATTTTGAGTGTTCTCAGTTTTTTTACGGTGGCTTCTTGGCATCTTTATGGCTTCATCCATCTGTCGTCTTTGTAATTACCAACTTTCAAATTAGGTCTCAGAGTGGACGTCCAGCTTGTTAATTCCCAGCCCCGGAATCTATGTAATTGGTACTGTGGTGACCCGCAACGCTAGCTAAATCAGCAGCGTTGAAATTCGTGGTGCTTTTCTGCCCGGGGGTCTCCGGTCTGGCTTCTCAGTCCCTTTTTCAATCAGCTGAATGGACTGCTGTGCCTTATCAGAGCTCCAAATATCATCCAAAAGGAGACCCAGTCCTGTTTACTCCACACCAAGAGCCGCCGGGCCGAGGCGCCAGCAAAACAGCCGCGCCAGCCGAAAGGGTCGCGTTGGCGACCCGTGGGGCTCCTCCGCTGGGAATGCCCTGGTCCGTGAGCAGCAAAAATTGTTGCTAAGTGTGGTGTCCACTCACTCTCTGCGCTTTCACTGAGAGCTGCAATCCTGAGCTGCTAGTAATCGGCCATCTTGGATCTCTCTCCTATATATATATTTTAAATCGAGACAAGGTCTCACTGTCTTGGCCAGGTTAGTCTTGAACTCCTGAGCTCAAGTGATCCTACCATCTCGGCCTCCCAAAGTGCTAGGATTGCAGCTGTGAGCCACCACACCCAGCCAATATGTGTATTTCTTAATACTATAGAGTTTCTCACACAAGGAAATACCTCAAGTATTCTTAAGAGATTGAAGATTGCTTTAGAGCTTTTTAAAATTTCCTTCTAATTTAAATGTTACACACATACTTTTATAAAAAACCTGAAAAATAAGAGAACAGAAGAGAAAAAAAATTATCAATAATCCTTTACTCAAAAAGTATGCACAATTTAGCATTTCAGTGTCTTTCCAGGTGTTTTTGTTTTGTTTTGTTTTGTTTTGTTTCTGTGTTTTTAGAGGGAATCTCACTCTGTTGCCCAGACTGGAGTGCAATGGCATGATCTTGGCTCACTAACTTCCACTTTCCGGGTTCAAGCAATTCTCCTGCCCTAGCATTCTGAGAAGCTGGGATTACAGGTTCCCACCACCACGCTCAGCTAATTTTTGTATTTTTACTATAGATGGGATTTCACCTTGTTGGCCAGGCTGGTATCGAACTCCTGACCTTGTGATCCGCCTGCCTTGGCCTCCCAAAGTGCTGGGATTACGGGTCTGAGCTCCTGTGCCTGGCTCCCGTTTTATTTTTAAGTGTGATTTTTTTTTTTTATTATGGTAATACTATATATGAGTGTGGATATTTTAGTATACATATTTAGATCTTAAGGTCTTTAATTCTCTACATATTCATTCATTTAACAAATATTTTGTATTTATTATGTGCCAGGCATTGTTCTAAGCTAGGAAAAAAACTTGGAAAACAAATATTTTAGGAGCCTTAGTTTTTTAGTGTATCTACCTCAACCTTATTGAACAACCATGCTCTATGTTCTCTCCTTTATATATTAAATGTTTTTTCAAAAATACCCAGTAATGAAAGCTTTAAATTTACAGCGGACTTGGAAAATATGACAAGTGCTGAACGCATCACAATTCTTCAAGAAAAACTTCAAGAAATCAGAAAACATTATCTGTCATTAAAATCAGAAGTCGCTTCCATTGATCGGAGGAGAAAGCGTTTAAAGAAGAAAGAGAGAGAAAGTAAGTATTTTTACTTTATTTTATTTATTTATTTTTTTTGCCACTGAGTCTCACTCTTGTCGCCCAGGCTGGAGTGCAGTGATGCGATCTTGGCTCACTGCAACCTCCACCTCCTGGGTTCAAGCAAGTCCCCTACCTCAGTCTCTCAAGTAGCTGGGATTACAGGCATGTGCCACCAAGCCCGGCTAATTTTGTACTTTTCTTAGTAGACACAGGGTTTCACCATGTTGATCAGGCTGATCTTGAACTCCTGCACTCAGATGATCCACCTGCCTTGGCTTCCCAAAGTGCTAAGATTACAGGTGTGAGCCACTGTGCCCAGCCAGTATTTTTACTTTATTTAAACATAAACCAGAATTTCTCACTCTGCAGTTAGACTGACATGAGTTTATATCTGTCTGTCTTCAGGCAAATTCTTTAATTTCTTTGTCTTATTTTCCTCATCTCTAAAGTGAAATAAATATCTCAAAAAAGTTATTTTAGATCATAGTATTCACTTTCATAGAGTTTGTACTCAAGCAAAAACATCCTTATAAGATAATTTCAGGTAGTGAAAGCACCTTGAAGAAAACAAAATGATGTTTCAACAGTGATTGGATGGGTTACATGAATGACAAGAGGAAGTGAGATAAATTAAAATCTGAGTCTGGTCAGGCACGGTGGCTCACGCCTGTAATCCCAGCACTTTGGAAGGCCGAGGCGGGTGGATCACGAGGTCAAAAGATCAAGACCATCGTGGCCAACATGGTGAAACCCCATCTTTACTAAAAATACAAAAATTAGCTGGGCGTGGTGGCATGCACCTGTAGTTCCAGCTACTCAGGAGGCTGAGGCAGGAGAATTGCTTGAACCCAGGAGGCGGAGGTTGCAGTGAGCCGAGATTGTGCCAGTGTACTTCAGCCTGGTGCCTGGCAACAGAGTGAGACACTGTCTCAAAAAAAAAAAAAATTGGGGAGTCAAGAGTTGTCATTGTTTGATTGGGCTCCCACAACAAAATACCACAGACTGGGTGACTTAAACAACAGAAGTTCATTTTCCCAGTTTTAGGGCTGAAAGTCCAAAATCTAGGTGGAGGCAGATTTGTTTTCTCCTAGGCCTATCTTGATTGGCTTGCAGATGGCTGCTGCCATGCTGTGTTCACAGTTCACATGGCCTTGGTGTGTAGAGAGAGATCTCTTGTGTCTCTTCCAAAGACACAAGGTTTTTATATTAGGGTGCCACCCTTACATAAATTACCTCCCTTTCTGCAAATGCAGTTTCATTGGGAGTTAGGGCTTCAATACAGAATTTTGGGGGACACGATTCAATCTATAACAGATTTCCTAGGCAGAGAGAACAGCAAGTGTCCCTAATACAGGGTTTCTCAAACTTGGCACTAATTGACAATTTGGGGCCAGGTGACTCTTTGCTGTGTAGGGCTGTCCTATGCATTATAGGATGTTTAGCAGCATTTCTGGCCACTAACACCCTGTGATTGTGGCCATCATCCTGTGACGCCAGTAACACCCTGTGATTGTTCCAACCAAAAATAACTCCAGACATTGGCAGATAACTCCAGGGCTGGGGGCAAAATCACCCAGAATCACGGCTCTAAGTTGGGAAGACACTCGGTACCTTTCAGGAACAAAGGAAAACCACTGTGGTGTTAAAGTGGTAGAAGTATCAGCCAGCTAAGCAGAGGGCTAAATCATGTGATGCCTTGCTGTCCAGGATTAGGAATTTAAATTTTATTCTAAGAGAAATGGACAACGATTAGAAAGTTTTATTTTTGTTGTTGTTGGGTTTTTTTGTTTTGTTTTTGGGACGTTTGTCCACGTGTAAGTACAGTGGCACGATCTCAGCTCACTGCAACCTCCGCCTCCTAGGTTCAAGTGATTCTCCTACCTCAGCTTCCTGATTAGCTGGGATTACAGGTATGCACCATCACGCTTGGCTAAATTTTGCATTTTTAGTAGAGACGGGGTTTCACCATGCTGGCCAGGCTGAACTAGAACTCCTAATCTCAGGTGATCCATCCACCTCAGCCTCCCAAAGTGCTGGGATTACAGATGCAAGCCATTGTGCCCAGTCTATCGGAAAGTTTTAAATGCAGGGGTGGTATGATTGATGGATGGATGGATGGATGGATGGATGGATGGATGGATGGATGGATGGATTCTGAGATGTAGTCTCACTCTATGGCCCAAGCTGGAGTGCAGTGGCGCGATCTCGGCTCACTACAACCTCCACCTCCCAAGTTCAAGCGATTCTCCTCCCTCAGCCTCCTGAGTAGCTGGGGCTATAGGCACATGTGACCATGACCAGCTAATTTTTGTATTTTTAGTAGAGATGGGGTTTCACTATGTTAGCCAGGCTGGTCTTGAACTCCTGACCTCATGATCCACCCACCTTGACCTCCCAAAGTGCTGAGATTATAGGCGTCAGCCACTGTACCTGGCCGGCATGATTTACTTAAAATTTTTTGAAGATTACTGTCTGCCATGTGGAAAGTAGACTCTAGAGGGGCAATGGTGAAAGCCATGTGGCATATAGGAAGCCCATTACAGTAGTTCAGGAAGGTGCTGGATAATGACTTGTACCATAAGGATGGAGAGCAGTTCATGTTGAATTAACAGCACTTGCAGATGCATTGGATGTGATGGATGAAGGAAAGATGGGCTAGATTTTTGGCTTGAACAACTAGCTGCATGGTGCCATTTTGGAAATGAGGCCGACCTAGAGAAGATGATACATAGATTAGGGAGCACTGACAAGGTTTCGGTGTTCTGTTTTAGTCATGTTAAGTTCTAAAATGCCTATTAGGCATCCAAGTGGAGATGTCAGGTAGATAGTAAGATGTATAAGTTTATAGCTCAGGGAAGAAGTCAGGACTGAAGTTATACCTATAAAGTCAATGGCATATCTGTGGTGTAGCAGTTATTACAAGCAGTTTTTAAAGCCCTAATACTTGAGTAGATCACCTAGAAAAGAAATGTGGATAGAAAAGAAAGCAAGCTGGAATAAGTTGGCTTTTAGAGGTAGGGCTGAGAAGGAGAAAACAACCAGGACTTGAGGAGTAACCCAAATGAGGAAGGAGAAAACAAGGAGAGGATGGCCAAGAAAATTAAATGTTTGGGAAGGAGCAGAGTAAAAGCTGTGTGGCATGCTGCTGAAAGTCCAGGGAAGTAGTCAGTGGGCTTGACAATGCAGGAGTCACTGGTCGCCTTTTCAAGAGCATTTTCAGTAAGCTGTGCAGATAGAATCTGAATTAAATGTAGCTGAGGGTGGAGGAACAGTTGAGAAGTAGAGACAGTGACCCTAGAGAACTCTTGAGTCTTGTTATGAAGGGGAGCAAAGAAATGAGACAATAGAGATGGGAAGAGACAGTGTCACATACAGTAAGAGTGTGACTTTGCCTTCCTGTCCCCCTTTTGCCATTGTTACTGTCCTCTGAAGCACTTTGATTTTCATTTCCTTTTTCTTTACACAACTTTTCTACTTATCTCTTCTGCTATCATAATATTCTTTAAGTCTCTCCACCTTATTTTGTATATGCTTTTTGATTTGAAGGTGGGTGAAAGTCAGTGTGTCTGAGATATAGAGTATTTGAAAAGAGACTAAATGTTTGGGCAGGGCTTGGTGGCTCACACCTATAATCCCAGCACTTTGGGAAGCCAAGGCAGGTGGATCACAAGGTCAGGAGTTCAAGACCAGCCTGACCAACATAGTGAAACCCCATCTCTATTAAAAATACAAAAATTAGCCAGACATAGTGGCAGGTGCCTGTAATCCCAGCTACTCAGAAGCTTGAGGCAGGAGTATCGCTTGAACTGAGGAGGTGGAGGTTGCAGTGAGCCAAGTTCATGCCACTGCACTCCAGCCTGGGCAACAGAATGAGACTCTCTCTCAAAAAATAAATGTTTATATAATATGTAAAATATATACATGTATAATATACAAAGTACCTACAGAAGCATTCTGTCAAAGAAGAGGATCTGAGTTTCATGTGTTTGATGTCATGTTACCATTTTAAAAGAATAAAAAATAAATCATAGTTAACACAGTGACCTTTTAAATGCTTTTAGTAGAGCTCTTCACCCTTAGGTAACTGAAGTCTTTTTATACAGGAGTTTTCTATACAATAAGACATATATTGGGCTGGTTGCAGTGGCTCATGCCTGTAATCCCAGCACTTTGGGAGGCAGAGGCAGGTGGATCACCTGAGGTCGGGAGTTCATGACCAGCTTGACGAACATGGTAAAACCCTATCTCTGCTAAATAAAAAAAAAAAAAATTAGTTGTGCGTGGTGACGCATCCCTGTAATCCCAGCTACTTGGGAGGCCGAGGCAGAAGAATCACTTGAACCTGAAGGTGAAGGTTACAGTGAGCCGAGATTGTGCCATTGCACTCCAGCCTGGGCAATAAGAGCTTAACTCCGTCTGAACAACAAAAAAAAAAAGAGGACATCTATCCAGAAACTCCTTCTAAGCAGTGTTTTGTAGATATGGTTACCACAAATTCTTTCTAATGATTGATTTTGCTAAATAGAGCCTATCTAGGAAGTTAGTATTAAAAGTCAGTTCATAAATACTATTTGAAGAAAAATCCATAGAAAAATGCTTATCCTAGTTATCAAAGAAATGCAAATCAAATAGGGTATCATTCTTACCCAAAAAATTAAAACTGAAACCAATGCAGGGACAGTGTAGTGAAATTTATATCTTTATAGGTTATGAATTATATAGTAGAATACTACTCAATTTTATAAAGAAAAAGACCTGTATGTACTGATACGGAATAATCTCTTAAAATATATTGTTAAATTGGGGCTGGCCGCAGTGGCTGACGCCTGTAATCCCAGCACTTTGGGAGGCCAAGGTGGGCAGATCACCTGAGGTCAGGACTTTGAGACCAGCCTGGCCAACATGGTGAAAACCCCGTCTCTACTAAAAATGCAAAAATTAGCTGGGCATGGTAGCAGGCATCTGTAATCCCAACTACCTGGGAGGCTGAGGCAAAAGAATTGCTTGAACCCAGGAGGTGGAGGTTGCAATGAACCAAGATGGTGCCACTGCACTCCAGCCTGGACAAGAGTCAGACTCCAGCCCAAAAAAAAACATTAAAAAAAAATATATAAACATTGTTAAATTAAAAAAGAAGACACTGAACTATGCTTCCACTTGTGTTTTTAAAGGTGTGCTGTATCTACATATTTTAAATTTGCATATCATCTCTCTAGATTCTAGAGATAAAATTCCTGTAGAACAGGGGTTGCAAAAATTTTCTGTAAAGAGACAATAAATATGTTAGGCTTTGTGGGCCATATGGTCTCTGTAGAAACTACTCATCTGTGCCATGGTAAGTGTGAAATCTCTCATAGGCAGTATGTAAACAAATGGGCATGGCTATGGCTGTGTTCTAATAGAACTTTCTTTCTAGAGACAAGTAAGCCAGATTTGCCCCTGGGGCAGTTATATGTCAGCCTTTCTTCTAGAATTTTAAAAAATGTGAAGAAACTGGTAATAGTGGGAAGGGGAATTTGAGTGATTAGGAGGTTCCTAGATGAGAAGGAGATTTACTTTTCTACCTTATTACCCCTGTGCTGAATGAATTTTTTAAATCTGTGCATGTGCGGCTGGGCGCAGCGGCTCACGCCTGTAATACCAGCACTTTGGAAGCCTGAGGTGTATGGATCACGAGGTCAGGAGATCAAGACCATCCTGGCCAACATGGTGAAACCCCCATCTCTACTAAAAATAAAAAAATTAGCTGGGCATGGTGGCACATGCCTCTAATCCCAGCTACTCGGGAGGCTGAGGCAAGAGAATTGTTTGAACCAGGGAGTCGGAGGTTGCAGTGAGCCGAGATTGCACTCCAGCCTGGCAACAGAGGGAGACTCCATCTAAAAAAAAAAAAATCTGTGCATATATTTATTTTAAAATATTATTTTATGAACATTAATTTATAAGAATGAGAGAGGCCAGGTGAGGTGGCTCACTCCTATAATCTCAGCACTTTAGGAGACCAAAGCCGGCAGATCATGGGGTCAGGAGTTTAGACCAGCCTGGCCAACGTAGTGAAACCCCGTCTCTACTAAAAAAATACAAAAAATTAGCCGGGTGTGATGGTGGGTGCCTCTAATCCCAGCTACCCAGGAGGCTGAGGCAGGAGAATTGCTTGAACCCAGAGGCTGAGATTGCAGTGAGCCAGGATCACACTACTGCACTTCAGCCCGGGCAACAGTTCAAGACTCCATCTCAAAAAAAAAAAAATTATATTATGAACACTAATTTATAACAGTGAGAGAGGCCAGGTGTGGTGGCTCACTTCTGTAATCCCAGCACTTTGGGAGGCCCAGGTGGGCAGATCACCTGAGGTCAGGAGTTCGAGACCAGCCCAGCCAACATGGCAAAACCCGTCTCTACTAAAAATAAGAAATTAGCTGGACATGGTGGTGTGCACCTGTAGTCCCAGCTACTTGGGAGACTGAGACAGGAGAACACTTGAACCTAGGAGGTGGAGGTTGCAGTGAGCTGAGATCGTGCCACTGCAGTCCATCGCCAGGGCAACAGAGCAAGATTCCATGTGAAAAAAAAAACAAAACAAAACAAAACAGAAACAATGAGAGAATTTCTCTGAGGAAAATAATTAATGTATTATTTGCTTTGTAAACGTAGTGGAGGAGAATGCAACAGTTGAGCTATGCAGTTTTGATTCAACTTGAAGAAGCAATTAAGCCTCCCATTCTCATCACCATTTATATTACAAGAAAACTCCCAAGTACAGAAAGATGGAGGGATTAGGAGGGGAAAACAGATTTTTGGATGGATTGCAGATTTTTCCTGTTTTGATATTTAACTATTTTAAAAAGTGTATTCTATATTTTATTTCTGTATCTTGTAGACTAGGCACAGTTTTTTCGCCTCTTTGATCCACTCAGGAGCCTTCCCTGGTCTGTCCTTTTCATTACTTCTGTAGTTGGGCACCGTCTAGCTACTTGAGGTATACGCTAGCTTTTCCTCTGTACATCGTGGTACTGTGAGAATTGACCACTGTTGTTGTAAGCTAAATGATTTTGGAAAATACAGCAGAATTTTAGTTCAGAGGACTAGTATTTTCTGTTGTTAGACACAAATTTTCATTAAGCTCTTGGTTTGGTCTCCCTTTTCCTTAGGTGCTGCTACATCCTCATCCTCTTCTTCACCTTCATCCAGTTCCATAACAGCTGCCGTTATGTTAACTTTAGCTGAACCGTCAATGTCCAGCGCGTCACAAAATGGAATGTCAGTTGAGTGCAGGTGACAGGAGGACTTGCTAAAGCACTTTGCACTTAATGGCTGTCGAGGGCCACTTTTTTTTATACTGCACAGTGGCACAAAAAATATCAGACAAGCACTATTTTATATTTAAAAATTGTTTCTTGACAAGCTGACTTGGCACTTAAGTGCACTTTTTTATGAAGAAAAAGTACAATGAACTGCTTTTCCTCAAGCAATAATTGTTTCCAACTTGTCTGGGAATTGTGTGTCTGGTAACTTGAAGGCCTTCCACTGTGGCAAATGGAGGCTTTTCACTGCCTGTAGAGACAATACAGTAAGCGTAGTTAAGGGGTGGGCCAGAACATGTTAAGATAACTTACTGTATATGTATTCCCTTGTATTTTGTTAAAGCTGGAACATTTGATATTTTTCCATTTATTTATGAAAAAATATGAACCTATTTTCATTTGTACAAGGTAATTGTTTTTTAAAGCAAGTCACCTTAGGGTGGCTTTAATTGTATAAGTCAAGCACATGTAATAAATTCAAAACCTGCAGTTAACAGGATATTAGACATCAATCCTGGTAACCAAATATTAAAGATTTTCTTTAAAAAAGACTGAACATGTTTACAGGTTTGAATTAGGCTAAAAGGTCTTGCAGTGGCTTTTCATGCCCCTTCAAATTGGAATGGAACTACTGTACTTTGCCATTTTTCTATAAATCAGTATTTTTTTTTAATTTTGATATAATTGTGTGAAAAAAGAAAATGGCTAATAAACTGTATTAAATCTTAAACAATGTATAAAGATTGTACTTAGCCAGTTCAAAGTGTATATTTATTCATAATGAATTATAACAGTTATATTTTTGTGTTTTCTTGTAAATGTTTCTTTTCCCTTAAATACAGATAATTCATTTGTATTGCTTATTTTATTATGAGCTACAACAAAAGGACTTCAGGAACAAGTAATGTATTAGTATGGTTCAAGATTGTTGATATGAACTGTCTCAAAAGGATGATGGTTATTTTAAATATAAATAGCTAATGGAGGTGGGAGGCCTATAAAATTAAATGCCTTGTATAAAATCCAAAATGAATGCAGAATTGTTTTCACTTGTATTGACTTTATGTTGTATGATTCCAATCTCTGTTCTGTTTGGCACTTGTATTTAATTCTTCACCTTTGTAAGACATTTGTATATTGCGGATGTGTTCATTCAAGCTATTTAATACCTGGCACTGTTAATACACAGTACTTTATTGTACAGACTGTTTTACTGTTTTAATTGTAGTTCTGTGTACTTCTTTTGGATGGGGCTGGCATGTTTTATTTGTTTTCTGGCAATACGACGTGAGAATTTCAAAGCGTTTTGTTGTAGATGCTAACGTGTCAGAATCCTTTACATTCAACTTTTCTAAGAAAAGCATTTTCAGTCTTGTAGTGTGTGCTTACAGTAACTAATTTTGTTGAAAATGGTTTCAAGTTATTCAAATTTGTACAGGACTGTAAAGATTTGTTGACAGCAAAATGTTGAAGAAAAAGCTTATAGAATAAAAGCTATAAAGTATATATTAGGATCTGCAAACAATGAAGAATTATGTAATATATTGTACAAATGTAAGCAAAGGCTCTGAAATAAAATGCCATAGTTTGTGAATCCTTGATTTTTGTTTCTAAAAGATTTAGTAATTTTAGTTCATTTCTCTATGTGGTGACTTGACTGGAACATACATATCCAGCATGTATTATCACAGGGGATTAATTGATATACAAAAAAGGGAAGATTCTACCTATAAAAATTAAAAGTCCATTAACTAGATAAGGAAAGTATTAGGCATTCTTTTTTTTTTTTTTTTTTTTTTTTTTTTTTGAGACAGTCTTGCTCCATCGCCAGGCACCAGGCTGGAGTACAGTGGCATGATCTCGGCTCACTGCAACCTCCACCTCCTGGGTTCAAGCATTTCTCCTGCCTCAGCCTCTTGAGTAGCTGGGACTACAGGCGTGTACCACCACGCCCAGCTAATTTTTGTGTTTTTAGTAGAGATGGGGTTTCACCGTTTCACCATGTTGGTCAGGATGGTCTCGGTCTCTTGACCTCGTGATCCGCCCGCCTCAGCCTCCCAAAGTGCTGGGATTATAGGCGTGAGCCACTGCTCCTGGCCCCTCTTTTTCCTTTTTTTAAATAGAGTCTCTCTCTGTCACCCAGGCTGGAGTGCAGTGCTGCAATATTGGCTGACTGCAGCCTCCGTCTCCCAGGTTCAAGCAATTTTCCTGCCTCAGCCTCCCGAGTAGCTGGGATTATAGGTGCCTTCCACCACGCCCGACTAATTTTTGTATTTTTAATGACCAACACCAAGGCTGGAGTGTAGTGGCGGGATCTGAGCTCACTGCAACCTCCACCTCCCAGGTTCAAGCGATTCTCCTGCCTCAGCCACCTGAGTAGCTAGGACTACAGGCATGTGACACCAAGCCCAGCTAATTTTTTGCATTTTTAGTATAGACCAGGTTTCACTGTGTTAGCCAGGATGGTCTTGAGCCACCTCGCCCCACCATGTCCTTATATTTTAAAAAACTCTCAAAGAGGTCAGTGATCTCTAAACGGTTATAAACAGCACTGAATGGCAATGAAGATAATTTTAAAACTATCTCCAACCACACCTTCTTTCACACAGTTTTCTTCTATAAGTATCTGCTACCTGGTCTGGCGCGGTGGCTCATGCCTGTAATTACAGCACTTTGGGAAGCCTAGGTGGGCAGATCACCTACAGTTAGGGGTTCAAGACCAGCCTGACCAACATGGAAAAATACTCTGTCTACTAAAAATACAAAATTAGCCAGGCGTGTTGGTGCCTGCCTGTAATTTCAGCTATTTGGGAGGCTGAGGCACAAGAATCACTTGAACTGGGGAGGCAGAAGTTGCAATGAGCTGAGATTATGCCATTGCATTCCAGCCTGGGGAACTAGTGGAACACCGTCTCAAAAAAAAAAAGTGTCTGCTACCTTTTGTTCTTTGTGAGTCCATATTCCCACCATTCTTCCTCTAATCTTCCTGAGGAATAGTTTCATGGTTTAGTTGTGGAAGTAATATAAAACAAAATTAAGTACTAAACTGTAGTCAGGGAGAACAAGTGCATGAGTTGAAAGGTGGCAGTGCACGAGCATACAAGAGTCAATGACTGATGGTGCCAGGAAAGAGCTGCAAACCCTAAATCAACATATAAAGGAGATTGACTTGGAAACTGGACAAGTAGGCAAGAGTGGAGGGAAAGCATCTGAGAGGCCAGATAGGGTAAGACTGCAGTCTTCCTGAGAGGAGGCAGTTACTGGAATAATGTTAGGAGTGGAGATGGAAGGAATGGGATTGATTGGGAAAGTGAGGAAAAATGAATAGAATTTTTTCATTGGACTGTATAAGACAGACATTTGAGTTGTATCACATGCATGTATGGATGTTTTCATCTTTGTGAATTATCAGAAGATCAAGATTATGGGAAACCGAAATAAGGGGCCCAGTAATAAAATTCAGGGCCAGTTGAATATTGTGTTTTCTCACAAACTTACCTGAAGGGGGCAGTAAAAGTCACATATATTGCCAGTCAACTTGTGTGGAGTAGCTTTCAAAAAAGCAAGGTTGTCCCCAAAAGACTCAAAGTCAAATCCTGACTGGATGCAGTGGCTTACTCCTCTCCCAACACTTTGGGAGTCCAAGGCAGGAGGACTGCTCAAGCTCAGGAGTTCAAGACAAGCCTTGGCAACTTAGTGAGACTCCCATTTCTATTTTTAAAAAAAAGGGCCAGGTGCGGTGGCTCACACCTGTAATTCCAGCACTTTGGGAGGCCGAGGCAGGGTAGATCACAAAGTCAAGAGTTCGAGACCAGCCTGGCCAACATGGCGAAACCCCATTTCTACTAAAAAAAAAAAAAAAAAAAAAATAGCTGGGCATGGTGGCATGCACCTGTAATCCCAGCTATTCAGGAGGCTGAGGCAGGAAAATTGCTTGAACCTGGGAGGCGGAGGTTGCAGTGAGCTATCACCACTTCACTCTAGCCTGGGTGACAGAGCAAGACTCCATCTCAAAAAAAAAAAAAAAAAAAAAAAAAAAAAACGGGGGGGTGGGGCGGCCCCCTGCAGTTCCCCAAACACCGGGGTGGGGGGATGGCTTGCCCCCGGGGGGTCCAAGAACGAAAGACAA
>CAUYQU010024296.1:0-41960 GCA_963574635.1 Cheracebus regulus | reverse complement strand
TGTGGGCAACAAAAATTTGTCTGAAATTGCGGCGTCCACTTGCTCTCTGTGCTTTCACCGGGAGCTACAATCCTGAGCTGCTGCTAAGTGGCCATCTTGGATCTCTCTCTGCCCGATGATGAAGTTTTTCTGTTTCTTAGTTTTCTTTTGGTGGACGCCCATTCCCCACAGAGCTGGACCTTCCCGGGTCCGGCTGTGCTTGCTGTGAAACTCTCAGTCCTCGGTGCTTCCAATTGCTGTTCTCCTTGTGGGGATGAGACCAGCCGAGCCTGACTAAAAGGGCACCCAGTCCCGTATACTCTGTACCAAGAAGTGCTGTGCCAGGGCACCGGCAAAACAGCTGCACCGGCCAAAAGAGTCACACTGGCTATCAGTGGGGCTCTTCCACCAGGAATCTCCCAGTCTGTGGGCAACCAAAATTTGTCTGAAAGTGCGGCGTCCACTCGCTCTCTGCACTTTCCCTGGGACCTACAATCCTGAGCTGTTGCTAATCGGCCATCTTGGATCTCTCTATGTTGAGCTTTTTTTCATATGTTTGTTGTCCACATAAAGGTCTTCTTTTGAGAAATGTCTGTTCATATCCTTTGCCACTTTTTGATGGGGTTTTTTTTTTCTTGTAAATTTGTTTAAGTTTCTTGTTGATTCTGGATATTAGAACTTTGTCAGATGGGTAGATTGCAAAAAATTCTCCTCCATTCTTTAGGTTGCCTGTTTTAACTCTGACGCTAGTTTCTTTTGCTGTGCAGAAGCTCTTTGGTTTAATTAGATCTCATTTGTCAATTTTGGCTTTTGTTGCAATTGCTTTTGGTGTTTTCTTCATGAAGTCTTTGCCCATGGCTATGTCCTGAGTGGTATTGCCTAGGTTTACTTCTAGGGTCTTTATGGTTTGGGCTTTTACATTTAAGTCTTTAATCCATCTTGAGTAAATTTTTGTATAAGGTGTAAGAAAGGGGTTCAGTTTCAGCTTTCTGCATATGGCTAGCCAGTTTTCCTGGATTCATAATTTATTAATAAGGTATCCTTTCCTCATTGTTTGTTTTTGTCAGGTTTGTCAAAGATCAAATGGTTGTAGATGTGTAGTGTTATTTCTGTGGTCTCTGTTATGTTTTATTGGTCTATATGTCTGTTTTGGTACGAGTAGCATGCTGTTTGGGTTACTGTAGCCTTGTAGTATAGTTTGAAGTCACATAGCGTGATGCCTCCAGCTTTGTTCTTTTTGCTTAGGATTGTCTTGGCTGAATGGGCTCCTTTTTGGTTCCACATGAAATTTAAAGTAGTTTTTTCTAATTATGTGAAGAATGTCAATGGTAGTTTGGAAATAGAATTGAATCTATAAATTACTTTTGGTAATATGGCCATTTCCACAATATTGAGTCATCCTATCCATGAAGATGGAATTTTTTTCCATTTGTTTGTGTCCTCTCTTCTTTCTTTGAGCAGTTGTTTGTAGTTCTTGTCGATGTCCTTCACATCTCTGTTAGCTGTATTCCTACATATTTCATTCTCTTTGTAACAATTGTGAATGGGAGTTCACTCATGATTTGGCTCTCTGTTTGTCTATTGTTGGTGTATAGGAATGCTTGTGATTTTTGCATGTTGATTTTGTATCCTGAGACTTTGTTGAAGTTGCTTATCAGCTTAAGGAGTTTTGGAGCTGAGACAATGGGGTTTTCTAAATATGCAATCATGTCATCTGCAAACAGAGACAATTTGACTTCCTCTCTTCCTGTTTGATTACCCTTTATTTCTTTCTCTTGCCTGATTGCTCTGGCCAGAACTTCTAATACTATGTGGAATAGGAGTGATGAGAGAGGTCATCCTTGTCTTGTGCCAGTTTTCAAAGGAAATAGTTCCAGTTTTTGCCCATTCAGTATGATATTGGCTGTGGGTCTGTCATAAATAGCTCTTGTTATTTTGAGATACATTCAATCAATACCTAGTTTATTGGGAGGTTTTAACATGAAGGGATGTTGAATTTTATCAAAGGCTTTTTCTGCATCTACGGAGATAATCATGTGGTTTTTGCCATTGGGTCTGTTTATGTGATGGATTACATTTTTTGATTTGCATATGTTAAACCATCCTTGCATCTCAGGGATGAAGCTGACTTGAATGTGGTGGATAAGCTTTTTGATGTGCTGCTGGATTCAGTTTGCCAGCATTTTGTTAAGGATTTTGACATCCATGTTCATCAGGGATATCAGCCTGAAGTTTTTTGTTGTTGTGTCTCTGCTTGGTTTTGTTATCAGGATGATGCTGGCCTTATAAAATGAGTTAGGAAGGAGTCCCTCCTTCTCAATTGTTTAGAAAACTTTCAGAAGGAATGGTATCAGCTCTTCTTTGCACAGAATTTAGCTGTGAATTTTTCTGATCCTTCGCTTTTATTGGTTGGTAGGCTATTAATTACTGCCTCAATTTCAGAACTTGTTATTGGTCTGTTCAGGGATTCGACTTCTTCCTGGTTTAGTCTTGCCTCCTGTGTTCTTTCATAGTCCTAGTGGTGTTACCAGCCAGGAAAACAGAAAACGCTCTATCTCAAAAAGAAGAAATTTAACACAGGCAATTGGTTATACCTGTGATGGGAGAGCTGAGAAGCTACACAGAGGATGATGAATTCTGATGACAATACTGAAGTTAACAACAGCAGGATGCTACTATCTGGGATAGGAGCTGGAAAGACACAACGTGGAGGTGATGTCACCACAGACCAGAAAGAGGAACCAGAACATGAACTATTAATAGACATGCAATGGAGGACTTCCCAGCAGAAAGTGAGATGACAGAGAGAAGCAAGAGGAGGTAGAATCATGAAGGAGACGTCGCAATTGCCAGAGACATCATTAGAAGCACAGTGAATAGGAGAAATAACCTGCGGTCTCCTTCCTTCCAATCTTTTGCCAGTGCCTCCCGTTGGTCAAGACCACCAGGAAAACAGGACAAGGGAATCTGAAAAATAGCTCCCTGAGATGCAGGGCCAAGTTGAGGAAGTTTGGGAAATCAATATGAGAGAAAATTGTTAAATGTCTGGCAAAAGTGACTATAGCCTAGCCACGAGTTACCATTTAGAGCCTCTGTTTAGCTTGAGAGATCTTCACTGAATTAAAGAAACCTCAGGACCACCAGCGACCAGACATTGACAGTTTTAGAAACTTGATTGTGATCTCTGTGTCCTCCCTGACCCTACAAAGCAAAAATATTGGATGTATTTTCTTTAGGCTTTATGCGCTCCTTCATATTTCAGTAGTGAACTTGCTAGTGAGAAGCTACAAATGGCACACCCATGAAAGTTCAAAAATGATATTTAGTAAGTGGTTTCCATCAAAGAATAGATTTCAGAGAAGGAAATCTCTGAGTTCATGAAGCACTTGTTCTCAGAGACTAGAACAACAGATAAGCCTAAAATAAAACCTGTAGAAGACATGGCCATCAAAATGATCATTTTAGATGTCAGCGATAAACTTTGCCAACCCTGCTTTGGATCACAACTGATCCTAACTCCAAATTTTCATAAAACTGACAGTAGCACTTTCCTAAGCCTTCATCTGCCAACCCAAATATATCAGCCTACTTTTATATTCTACCAAGTGGAGCATAAAAATGATGAAAGCTAAATGATCATGTAAGAGAACAAACTTAGATTATTTTTAAGACACTGACTCTATTAGTTTAATAGCACAGTACTCATCCACCTGGAATCCTGTGATTTTTTTAAAAAAAAGAATTACTTAGAGAAAAGATACTTTGGAATGTCTTGTTCCGAATTCCTCACTGAACTTAGATGGCAACACCTACTCTTTCAAGCCCAGTTCAAATGTTACCTCTGAAGCTCTCCCTGTCTCCTTCCTTTTTGTTCTGTTAGTGTCTTCTATAAGCCTTAATGGAAGTACCTATTATGTTGTATTGCAACTATTTGTTCCCAGTCTCTCTCTACTAGTGAGTTAGACAAAAACAACTTGTCAAAAGCAATTTAACTTTATAACTTGAACAAATATAAACCGGTCAGCACCAGAAACTTGTCAAAAATGAATATCCCAGTACCTTTTGCCAAGTGTTTTAATTCGGTTGTACAATGGGGTTATTTTTCAACACTTTATGGGTCCAGAATTTAAACACTGTTTTTCACTTTTTCAGAGATGGTGAGCATTTTTCTCATTTGTTCCTCATTTATTTTCAGCTAGTCGTTCCTACTCTGTGTTATCTGTAATAGGTAAATGTTGAAACAACCAAAATATCCAATTTAGAAGGATGTTTGAAACACATGTTCAGGAGACAAATTGGAAAAGCTTTAAAGTCTAAAGTTGATTGGCTAGAAAATAGTATACAAGTTACAGTTTCCCTTTTATAGAAAAATGTTATACTTATGCCTATTCGTCTTTGACTTTAGCTCACAGTTCAAAATAAGTATCTAATAAATGACAATGAATGTAACTTTTGTTCTTTTTCCTACTGGGTACAGTCCATATCAATAGATGGCACCCATTATTTCAGGTATTTGACAAATGTGTGTATACTGGCTGGCCAGAGGTCTTTTTTTATTGAAGCCCCTAGCGTGTGCACAAATACACAAGTTCAAACTTGGTTTTACTGTGCTAAAATGCTATTTTTCAAAACAAAAAATAAACATTATCTCTCTTCCTACTCTTCTCTCAGAGAGAGTCTGTTTCTTCCATTTCCAGTTCCTCTCATTCCTCTACTCCTCCTCCTGGAATTTTAAGCAAAGTCTCATTATATATAAACCATATGCCTGGACAAAGTTATCTCCTTCATAATTACCTTCTCCCCACATCTAAGAATTTCATTTGAACAACACTCTTGAGGACCCTCCATATCAAAGTTTTCTATTACAGCTAAAGGCACAGGGGTTAGCAAGCTCATAAGTTGTTCTTGAGTAGTTATCTACTTCCAAAGCCTGGCTGAGAGTGTGCTTGCAACACATATCCTTTATAACTGATGCTAGCAAAGTGTTGACTGGTGTTATTTCCAGTATATGGTGTAGGAGACATGAAATCTAGTTTGGTATGTCAATGAACATTAATGCTGTATAATCAGTTAATAATAAGAAATCCATTAAACAAACAAGTAATTGGCTTGCTTGAAATGTAATTAATAAAATTGCTAATTCAGGTCAGAAATCAATTACTTTTGGCAAGACCTTTTTTGGAATTACAGCTATGTGCAGGCTTGACAGAATACTACAGAGAAGTGTTTGATTTTGTGTTTTCGCAGAAGGCAAAGGGCCTTAGACATAGTATGCACCCAAAAAGTATCTGCTCTGTAAAGACTGGAGACTACGAAGGCTATGATGTTATAAATAAATTATTCAAATGAAGCAAGACTTAAAAAAGCATTTTGGATTATGAAAATGGAAAGACCATATTTAAGAGCAGTTTCCATAAGATAACTTACCAGCTGCAATGCCACCCAGCAGCTTTAGTGTTCAGTGTTTATATGGCCAGTGCAAATAAGAAGAGCAACATCAACATTCTCACATTTGACTTTTTATGATACATCTTCATACACATTATTTCATGTAATCATTCAGTAGAGAAAATGTCATTCATACATATATGTAGTATGTGCACATGTGAATATAACCAGCGTAATTCTGGTACATTTCTAGAGTGCACATCAAAGAACATATAAACACAAGAAATTTTTGGCATGTTGTCAGATGAGTGATTATTAACCTAGAAGTCCATGACTGGGGCCTCAGGGGGTGTGAGTATATGTCTATTTTTCAGGAATGAAGATACAAAACTTTAATCAGATTCTCAAAGAAGGAGGAGGAGCACTTGTGACCTGAAAAAGATTGGAAACCACTGTTTCAAACAGATGCTACAGTAAGGAATTAAATACAGAAGGTTCAGTTAACCAGGAGCCCCCCAGATGCAGGTTTGTTGCATGGATCTCTTTGGATCTGTAGAATTCTGCTAAAATTGATCATTTTTTCTTCCATGCTCTTAGTTAACAGACAGTAAACATGGTTTTTTTATTTAGGAATTTCAATGATAAATACCAGAGAAGAGGCCAGGTGCAGTGACTCATGCCTGTAATTTCAACACTTTGGGAGGCTGAGGTCGGTGAGCTTGAGACCAGCCTGACCAACACGGTGAAACCCCATCTCTACTAAAAATACAAAACTTTGCTGGGCATGGTGGCATGCACCTGTAGTCTCAGCTTCTTGGGAGGCTGAGGCAAGAGAATCACTTGAAACCAGGAGGCGGGGGAGCTGAGATCATGACATTGCACTCCAGCTGAGTAAAACTCCATCTCAAATTAAAAAAAGAAAAGAAAAAAGAAATACCAAAGAGACGCCCATCTGGAAAAGGAAGTTGCTTCTGGGTGATGTCCAGTAGATTTCTACTAAACAGTTGGGCTCGCCAAGGGGCCATGGACAAATTGCATGCTGCTAAAAAATACACTTGGGGAGTTGAGAATATTGTCTCAAAGCCACTTGGGTATTATTTAAAAGATTTGTTTCATTTATTTCTTAGGTGATCAAAAGGTGACAATCCACATCCTGAGACATGCTTTGAGATCTTTTAAAGCAGATCATAAAGAGAAAATGTATCTCCTTTGGGAGCACAACTAATAGAATCATCCAGAATTAACAGAAGGAATGCCATGTTAATTCCAAGTACTGAGATATTTGCAGATATCAACTTCTTGCAGTGGGAAATTATATATAAGTGATTTATTTTCTTTAAGTCCATTTTCTAAGTGCTGGTCCCAAGAATACACATTGGCTTCCTGCATGCCATCAGCCAAGGCCTGATTTGTGCTTGTGTTCTGATTTTCTTCATCATACTATTCCCCCGAATGCTCTGCTTTATGGTTATATGTACAGTTGACCGCCATATAGAGATTTATGTTGAAATAGATGCCACAAGCTAGGAGATGCTAAATTAATCCCATTACTCTCTTTTCTGAGAAAGAAATGCTTGTTGTTGACCAAATACCAGTCTAACTGGCTGCTCATTGACTGGGTTAACATGTGCCAGGGTGGTATTCCTGAGCAGTTGGAGTTTTCATTAAAACATTAATTCCTGGGCTATCGTAGAAACATTAATAGTGAGCCAGTGAGTATGAGAATAAATATGAATGTTTTCTTCTGCCCAGAATCCATACCATGTGTAATTTTTTATCACCAAGCTATTGAGATTACAATGAAAATTGCCCTTAATGCCAGCATAAACAAGGTCAGCCAATTACAGGAACAAAAACAGGAGAAATAGAAACCAGAACCACACGTGTAACAAGTAAAAAGATCAGACGAATGGGAGTTCCGAAGGGAATCTATACTAGGGAAACTGATGTAGATATGAGCAGCTACACGTTTGTAATCTAAAGCTGGTGGATCCCACCAATTGGCCCAAGCATGCCCTCCTGGTATGGAGTTCCTTTACAGTAAACCGCTCCATCCCAAACCCTAATGAAAAACAAAACAACAAAACCACTGCACCAGCCCATCCCTAAGACTCAACTGCATTCCTGCCCAGGAAGCAGCCACACAGGTAATGCATGATTTCCCTGCTCCACTGGCTTCTCCTCGTATCCTCTTAGGCTCTGTCCTGGCCTGGCACCTCCAGCTGATACTTATAAGCCCCAGCTGTTTCCCTCCATCATTTCCTAGAAAGCAAATCCTTCAAGCAGAGGCTGAGAGCCAACTCTGGATTTGACAGGTGTCTGACTTGAAGAGATCTCAAGCATGTGTCTTAAGCATCCAGCATGGACCCAACAGCTTGTGCTGTTTTGGGGATACTCCCAAGGACCATCGAGGTTGGTGCCCTGTGAGCAGGAGTGTGCCACCTCACTGAAATAGCAGGATGTCAGCAGCAGGTGGACCCACAGGCAAACCTGTCACTCAGGAAAGACAGGGCAAGGTCCTGTGTTCACAGACATCAGTCTGGCAGCTCTGTTATGAAGGAGCAGTCTAATGGTGAAATCTAACAAACAGGCATCTCTCAAGCAACCAACAATGTGCTCTCCACCTGGACAGGCCATGAGTTCTTTGGTGGGAAGGTATTATGACAAGCTTTTGAATTGAGTCCAGCTCTGCCTCTTACTAGATCAAGGCTACGGTGAACTTTCATAAAATTAGTTCATCAGCTATGGACTGAGTGCCTGTCATATGGCAATTGCCATTCCAAGTGCTTGGCAAACTCAGTGGACAAGAAAGACCAAGTTTCCTGCTCTTGTGCAGCTTACATTCTAGAAGACAATAAACTTCATAAAAAGTCAATCATGTAAGAGTTAGGAGACGACAGGAACTACTGCAAAGTTTAAAAGTGGAACGGGGTAAGATGACCCAGAGGCTTAGGGATGTGGCATGTGGATGCTGCACATGATGTAGTATTAAGATCCAGTGGTCAGAATGGGCCTCACAGAGAACAGGAGATTTGAGCAAAGGCATGAAAGCTATGAAGAGTTAGCCAAGCAGTTATTTGGGATATGCAGGGGAAGACTTCTGCAGGCAGGGGCACTGGCTACAGCAAATGACTTACCATGCAAGGAGGCCTGGAAGGTCAAGGAGCAGCGAGGATGCTGTGAGCAGCAGTGGAGTGGACAGGGTCAGAAGTGAGAGAATGGCAGGAGGGTGACGTGAAGACCATTGTCAGCAGCAAGTCACCTCCTCTTGCCCTCACTTGCTCACTGGTACAATGTGTAGAAAAATGCCTTTGCAAGGGGCTATGAAAAGGTGACACTATGTGTGAAGGAACACACAGTGGAGTGTCCATAAACATCCGTGGTTTTTCTTCTCCCCTTTCTGCCCCAGATGACATAACTAGTACAAATGAGCCCAAAATTAGGGCTGGGAAATGGGAGCTGTGCTCTACAGCAGAGTAGCGGAGTACACAGAATTTTAAATAAGATGTTTAAAGTTTTTTTCAACACATTTAAAAGTTTTCACTGCCCCAGACTCCCACCTCCAGCCGGCATCCAAGCTTGAGGCTCCCTCAGTCCCCTGGCGGTGGGAAGGGGTTGTACAATCCAGAGGCTCAATATCAAGGGGGAGAGTCCAAGACCAGGAACATTTGTTCACAAGGGGCTCCTCCTTGCCTCCCTTGTCCCTTCTTCCCCCTATACCCTCATGCTTGCCTGGACCCTACACTGTGGGGTGGGGTCTTAGCCTGCAGCCCAGTGGCTGTCACTGGGCACAACAAAGAGCATCTCATATACTTCCTGGAGGAGGGACCCGCAGGTTCTTAAAAACAAGGAGGGCACATGAGAGAGGGGACAGAAGGCAGGTGGCAGGTCTTCCTGGAAGCAGAATGCTCACTCCAGGGAACCTGGAGGCTGCCCTTTCTGCCCTCCTTGGGGCAGGGGGAGAGAGCTGTGGCTATTCTGGTTGTGGCTTCTCTCACTTCTCCCTTATGACCAATGAGAGGAAATCAAGAGGGAGAAGAATCCTCTTTCTACCACAGAAATGGTGCTTGGATGGGAGCCTAAAGCATCCAGACTACCAAATGCACAATTTCTTATGTCAAATGCCTCTCTCCTTCCCACAGACCCTCCCCATCCAAGGATGGGCCCAGCATGGTGAAGTGGTATGGATTCCTTCCCAGCGGAACCAGAGACTAGGGTTTCTTCTCCAAGCCTGACTTTAGGTCACAATGGCTGGAGGGAGAAGTGAAGCTGAGGAACGGAACAGCAGGAAGGAGCAGACCCCCTCTTGGCTATCCTGGAGCCTGTTCTGCTTGTAGGTAAAGGAAGGAGTTCCAGCAATAACAATATAAATCTGGTCATCCCATTGTAGAGTTCCTGATTGGTCCAGCTCTGCTCAAATTAGCAGCCTCGTTTCTGCTCATGCACCGAATAATAGGCCTAGTGTTCCAGTATCTTTGTGATTAGTTAAGAATAGGCAACAATTGATGAGGAAGTTTCCGCCTTGTCAGCCAGCAAGTGCCCCACTGCTCTTCCTCTTCTAAGAACTAGCTTGCTTGTCCCTCTCCACTCCACAGCAGGTCACAGCTGGAAATCATTGGGTCTCCTGCCTAGGAATTCCTAAACTCTAAGGAAAGCTCCGTTCTTGTCTATATTTACCAAAGTGGGGCCTGGGGAGAAGAATCAGATCATGATCATGACCTCAATGTGTTTTAAATGAGCTGGTGGGGGGACAAGACTGACACAAGAGACAAGGGTGAGCTTTGGGAGAAGGTGCATAATGAATGGCAACTGTATAGTAAGTGCCACTGGTGATCAGAAGGGAAGAGAGCCAGGAGACCTGGAAGATTCTATGGAAGATGAGAAATTTAATAATGAGGCCAACAGGGCGACCAGACAGAGGAGGGGATATTAAGGACAAGTGCGAAACAACTTGCATAAGCAGGGTGGGGGCAGACCGAGCAGGGTGTCAAAAGCAAAGGGAAAAGGCTTAGAATTCTTCATTAAGAAATGACTCATGGAGAAATATGGGGTCACTGAAGATTCCATGTGCTGGGCTGATGTTGATGATGAAAGAGCTGCTGCACAGCCCTCCCAGCTTCCCATCATGCACGAGGCTGCCCAGACACACAGCACACACTCAGTGCATCAGCAGAAGCAAAGGCTGCCCAGATCCCACTGAGTCACCGCCACAGAGAACGTTCTCCCTGAGTGGATCAGATCTCTGGGGAGGCTTCTCGACCTGGATACTCTATTTCTGGCAGCCAAAGAAGGCTGCCAGGATAGGGGAAGCTCTGCATATGAAAGTAACGTGAGCCGCCTCTGGAGGGAGGCAGGAAGCAAAATCACTCTGAAAACTCACAGATGGCAAGCACAGACCGCACTGTTTTGGCACCATCCATTTTTTGTTCTTTTATTTTACATGTGCAGGTTCCAGCCACAGCAGCCTGGGAAACACTTCATGACAGAGGGCCCAGTTGGGTGGAGTGGGAGAGGGACAGAAGGATGTGCTCCAGGGTCCCCTGCTAACAGGCAGACCCTACCCTGCTGGCCAACACCTCACCTAACCGCCGCAGGCGGCCACCAGGTGCTTGCACTGACCTTCTGCCTCCACCTCTCATCACCTCTCATGTTCATGCCCATCCACGAAGGAAGGCGCGTTCTCCTCTCCTTGTTCCATCCAGTAAGACCTTCCTTAGGTGAAGTCCTCTTCCTTTCCTGAGTTGTCATGGCTTCATCTTAATGGCAGAAAAACTGCAGGGGATACATCGAAGACATAAATGTAGCCCCGTTACGTATCCAGAGGACCCTCCCTTCAGAGGGTAGAGAATGGGGTAGGACGGGGAGTTGCTACTGGGAAAATAACTAGTGAACCACACTTCCCACTGTAAAAATACTTTTTTCTGTCCTTCACAATGTTATCCGTGGTTGGAATTATCTTTTTCTTTTAGTAAATAGTTATGATTCACTTACTCTTTGCTCCAGGACATGTGTTACATGCTGATGTTCATGACCTGTGTGTTTCCTGTACCCTGGTAAATTTCAAAATCTTCAACCAGCACTCATGTACCATCTCCCTTAGCACCGTGGGAGATCATGCATCTCGCCAGCTCTGTGAGAACCTCTGCAGAAAGCCCGATGTGAACTGCTTGCCTACTCCACAGCCTCTCAGCTGTACTCTGTTTGTCTCCTACTCAAATCTTTGCCAGACTCCTAGTCATCTGCATCTCCTCGCACTGAAATACAGACTGGAGCACAGTTTGCTAATTATGCAGTCTGGCTGGATTAAGAGGGGCCGCAGTAAGGCAGGAAGGAAGTCCCCCTGGGAGGGGTGGGAAGCAGCGCTGCCCAGGATGGCACCTAGTAAGGCAGGCAGCAGACCAGCCTGGCCCGGGATGCAATGAGCATTTGGTGAAAGCTGGATGCTGGGCCTGCTTGGGATCGATGACCTCGAGGAGACCTGCTCCAGGCTCCTGAAAGCTGAGCTCCTGCCAGCTCTGAGATCAGCTCTTGGAAAAGATCACTGGCACTTACTGAGGTGAAAGTCCCAACTCTAGTTATGAGATATAATCTCAGGGCTTTAAAAGACAGACCCAGGTTTTGGCTCCCCTCCCTCCAAATGAGGGGCCCCACTGAGCCTAACTCAACCCCCACAATCCATCAAAGGTAAGGAGGTGAGACCCTCAGTCCCAAGGGGCTGGCTCACACTGAGACGTTCTGGTTTACACTGAGACTTTCATGCTCCCCTGGTATCTCTAGTCTTTCACAAAAACATGGTGTTGTGCTATGTACCACGATATTCCAGAATAATTTGGCTCAATATCACAGAGTGTTGGCAGTATTTAACAGCCTTGTAAAAATATATTGGCAAGGTTTGTTGGCCATGTGATTTTTTAAAACAAAAAAAAACACACTGTTTGGGTTACAGTTAAGTGTGTGTATCACTTATTTAAAGTTCATGCTATTAATTAATAAATGCCTGCTTTAAATCTTGCCTATCATCTATTTCCAGACAAAGAGTTTGTTTTATTCTAAATCAAAAGATCTCAGAGCGACACAATGAACTAGCTGGCTGTGAATGTGGTTATGGTGACAGTTACTACCTGCCCTCCCTCCTCAGGCCTGAGGTACACAGCTTCCCAACACGTGACCCCAACTCCCCTGTCCCTCAAAGAACTTATTTCTGCTGGACCTGCCAATCTCTCAGGGAACTGTAATCCACACAACTTCTAAAGGGAGAAGCGGGGTGCTTGGTATTCTGACTCTCTTGATGCTCTTCTGAGCCATGTGACCTTCTTGCACTCCATCCAGTGCCATCGGCTGTGTCTTACCATGCAGGTCACCCAGCCTCTATCCCAGTTGCTGCTGGAGACCATAGCCCAGTGGCAGGAAGGATTTACACAGGGCCTTCCTGGTGCAGAGCTGCTGACCATAACCAATTCTGGAGTTTTGGCCCTGTGGCAGTTTCTATTCGGTTCAGTTAAAATCAATACCCACTTAGGTTTCTAGCCGGGAATGGACTATGGCTAAATAAATATAAAGGTATGCTGCTCCTCCTGCTGTGGACTGGCATTGCTTATACAATATATTCAACTAAAGTATGCCTATCTCCTCTTCTCTTTTTTTTACAAGGTCCTCAAACTCTTGGATCAAGGGATCCTCCAACTCAGCCTCCCAAAGTGCTGGTATTACAGGCATGAGCCATGTTGCCTGGCGTCCCATCTCCTCTTCTAATGAGCTATTTTAGGCAGCAAGAAGAAAGGATGGTTTGCTGCCCCACACTATATTTACAGAATCAGTGTGTCCTTGACCAGGTGTGGTAGTTCGCACATGTAATCCCAGCACTTTGGGAGGCGGAGGGGGGCAGATCGTCTGAGGTCAAAAGCTCAAGACAAGTCTGGCCAACATGGTGAAACCCTGTCTCCACTAAAAATACAAAATTTAGCGAGGTGTTGTGGCAGGTGCCTGTAATCCCAGCTACTCAGGAGGCTGATGCAGGAGAATCGCTTGAACCCGGGAGGTGGAGGTTGCAGTGAGCCGAGATTATGTCACTGCACTTCAGCCTGGGGGACAGAGTGAGACTTTGTCTCAAAAAAATAAAATAAAAAAGAATCAGCATGTCCTTGAGTTTGTATCAGAGCCCAGAGTACTCTTCAAAGTGTTGCCAGGGGCATAGACTCATGGGGTCAGTTCAGTTAGGGCAATAGGTGTTCAGGATGACTGAAAACTGTCCTAAAAATGCACTTACCTTTTATCCCTTCCACCTAGAGAGTGCACGCCTGAATGGACCTCATCAATCTCAGCTTCTTCAAAACCCTTCTTTGACTGTCATGGGAATGTCCAGAGCACCCAGATTTGGGGGCAGAGGGTCAGGGAGATAGAGGGTTGGATTATAAGCCTGGCTATGTCAAAGATACAATTCAGGAGCTGGTCACAAGGCTAGGGCATTCGAAAGTATGGGGTCACTATTTTTTAAGGAAGGACAATCAGCAAGCTAACAACTGGTAACCATGTTTACCTTTACCCAGCGTCACTAATGAAAGGCAGAAAACGCCAGTCTTTACTCGAATATACTGCCCTGAATAGCTTAGGAGAAAAAGAAGAGTTTTTAAAACCTATTCCAAGCACATAATCAGAAATGCAAGCAGGAATTTATATTCAAACTTTTCATTGCAATGTCATTTATAATAGTGAAAAATTAAAATCAACCTACATTGTAAATAACAAGAGAAATAGCTAAAATTAAGGCACACTGATAAGTCAGAATGTTGTATAGCCACTAAAAAGGATGTTAAGCCTAAAAGATTAATTATGTAAGAAAATGATCATGATTATGTAAAAAGCTGGATTTAAAATTATATATGCAATATAAGTTTTTAATTTGACATGAAAGGATTCTGCACCATTATTATTTTCTTCTGTGTTTTCCAGATTTTCTGTAATATGTATTATTTGCATAATCTGGAAAAACTAAAAAGAAAACCAGGAATTTTAAGTGGAGAAGAAAGTCACTTTCCATAGGATACATTAGATGTTTCTCAAAATAGTTAACTTCCCGATTGCGTGAAAACATGATTTAATTTCCATGTACAAGTCAAGAATTGAACAAGTATTTATTAAGTGCCTACAATTGCAATAAATATTTATTTATCCATGCAATAAATATTTACTGGAGACTGAGCAAGAGGTATAGAAAATAATAAAATAGATTTTCTTCCCTCTTGGAGCCAAGAATCTGCTAGGAAATGGTGATACTGAGATAAAAGACAAAACTCTCCCTTCAAGTAACATCACAATCCAGAAGGAGAGATAGACAAGTTAATAAAAAGTGATGCTGCCCTGCGTCAGAGCTAAAACTCTGCAAAGGGTACATGAGGGTATAATCTGAAGGGATCTGCAAAGCGAGAAGGGGAGAGAGCCTGACAGGGGTGTTGGTCAGCAGCCTAGTCCTCAGCCAGAATGCAGGGAGGCTCCTCATTTCTTTCTTTTGGCTATTAATTCCCTATTTCATTATCCCCTCCACCCAAAGGATTTCAACTATGTTCAAAATCGGTAACTTAGAGTCCACTTTAAATTAAAAACAAAAAAGATCTGAGTTCTCTCTGTTCATACCTACCCCACCACTAAGCAGAAGAGTCTGCCACCACCATTTCTTAAGATCACTAAGGAAATCAGGGTTTAACAACAACAATGACAAAAAAAGCCTAGAGATAAGGCAAAGAAAGTTGGGAAAAGAGCCAGCAGCTGTCTTCAGTCTCCACCTTTCGTTTCTACCTTCTAAATGGCTTTTAAATGTCTTCATTGACCCACTGATAGAATCCTACGCTTGAGTAGCACTTTACACGGGACAGTCTTATAGGAGTAGGATCCCAGAGAGCCTAAATAGAATCTTGAGTCTCATTGCATGTAATTCACAAGAGACTGGTTACCATTCCCTGCTCGTGTCTGTTTGCACACATTGATGTCTGTGGGAAATTGTTCCTGTTTTGTGGTTGCTGTTATTGTCACTGTTTGTTTGTATTGTGGCAGCAAGAAATAGAGATGCAGGGATATGGAGAAGAGCAGTAAAGGAATGAGAAGAGTCTGTGATCAACAAGCAGGGGACAAAAGTCAGGAGAGACAGTTTTTAATGAACATGTTGGAGAGGGGTGGGCTACATAGTTTGGTAAATATGCTTTATATATGATTCTGAGGTTCTTGAAAGTTCAAAGGTCAATCATCTTCTTCTTACTAAAAAATTACCTCATTGTATCCATGTGCGGGTGGGGCTGAGGACATTCAAGTACCATACATTATCTCTTAGAAGACATACTTCTTGGCCAGGCGCCATAGCTCATGCCTGTAATCCCAGCACTTTGGGAGGCCGAGGCAGTCAGGAGTTCAAGACCAGCCTGACCAACATGCTGAAACCCTGTCTCTACTAAAAATACATAAATTAGCTGGGCGTGGTGGTGCATGCCTGTAGTCCTAGCTACTCGGGACGCTGAGGCAGGAGAATCACTTGAACCTGGGAGGTGGAGGTTACAGTGAGCTGAGATCATACCATTGCACTCCAGCCTGGGCAAAAAGAGTAACGCTCAAACTCAAAAAAAAAAAAAAAAAAAAGAAGAAGACTTACACTTCTCTCTGATCATGAAAACCACAAAACTGATGATTGACCTCTGAACTCTGAAGAATCTCAGAGTCATATTTTAAAGCTTATTTACCAAAATAACGTAACCCACACCTCTCCAACTGAACATATTTTTCCTTAGTCTTGACTTTTTAGACTCTCTACTATTATAGGTAATTTCATTATTATCTTACATTCTTTTCTGGTATGATGTCTGTGGTCAGCAGATCAAAACCTTGTTTGGTGAGAAGCTGAGAATAAATAAATACAAGAAAATATGATTTCCAACAATAGCACCGTGAAATAGGTACCCCATGCTCTGTCTCAGTTTTCCAGACATGGAAGTTAAGGTGACATGTCAAATTATGTACTGGTGTGTCTTGAGTCTTCACCTGTTAAAAGAGGGCAGTGCTTACCAGAAAGAAGTGAATCACAACTTGGAACTTCTATCATTGGCGAAGGAGATCGTTGTCTTTCTCATATGCCCTTAAGCCTAGCCCTGTCAACTGATATCATCTTCTTCTTGCTAAAATATTACCTGTCTGGCTAAGTAATGAAAAAAAATGATGGAAAAAGAACTGTCAGATGATGCAGTGTTTGGTCTCTTAGGGAAGGACCAGGGCCACAGAGAGGAGGACCAGCTACTGGAAGAAAAGAAATAGAGGTTGGGGAGAGCGCAGCAGTTTCAAATGAAAAATTAATTTAATTTTAAAATCTAATTTAAAGCAAAATACAACAGCAGATGTGGAGGGAGTTGAAACTCCTCCTTGGATTGTATCACCTAAACTTTCCGTTGTTTCATTCAGCCTGAACATCATCCTATTTATACCAAAGAGCAAAACTGGATTAATTAAGAA
Organism: Cheracebus regulus; assembly: GCA_963574635.1. NCBI lineage: Eukaryota > Metazoa > Chordata > Mammalia > Primates > Pitheciidae > Cheracebus > Cheracebus regulus. Next base: position 25,106 of record CAUYQU010024296.1, on the reverse strand, counting down.
ATAAAATACTCCAGACAGTTCATTTCTAGGGATTGTTTGTACACAGCATGTGTGAGAGGAAGGAAATGCTTGAAATTATAATTTCTCCAGAAAAAAGAGACCACCGAGTCTTCTTACCACAAACTTTAAAAGCACACTTTCCTGTAAGGCTGTCATAACAATCTTTATGTCCCAGAATCAAGTATTGGTAAATTCATATTTATTTTTGCAGCTCATTTATTCTTTTTTTTCTTTTTTTTGGAGATGGAATCTCACCCTTGTCACCCAGGTTGGAGTGCTGTGGCGCTATCTCAGCTCACTGCAACAACCTCCGCCTCCCAAGTTCCAGCAATTCTCCTGCCTCTGCCTCAGTCTCCCCAGTAGCTGGGATTATAGGCATGTGCCACCATACCCAGCTAATCTTTTTTTTTTGTATTTTAATAGAGATGGGGTTTCACCATGTTGCCCAGGCTGGTCTCGAAATCCTGATTCAGGGAACCTACCTGCCTCAGCCTCCCAAAGTTCTGGGACTACAGGCATGAGCCACCGTACCCAGCCTGCAGCGTATTTACTCTTATACCAAATACTTATTATTGAACACCTTCTATGAGTCAGGAGCTATGCAGGCGTCTCTGCTGTGTAGGTGGTTTTAGAAATTCTGCTGGCTTACAGACAGTTAGGATGCCAAGATTCAAACTCAAGTTACAGGCCAGATCGACTCTGCAAGACTTCTGCACAGTTGTTGTCGGCGAGACAGTTCATATCAAGAAACGAAAGAATAAAACTGCTTCCTTTGTGCTTTCCGCCTTCCACAGAACAAGTGTTAAAAAAGCAGCCACCAAGGAGCCCTGCTCTGAATCATGTGCCTTTCATGAAGTGAAATTCCCCTCCCTAGAGATGCGTGAACAGCAAATCAGGAATCCACGTCCCAGCATTCAGTACTGCTGGATCGTCTTGTGTTAGCCATGGACCTGACATCTGCCAAAACACCTTACAATGTAATCATAAGCGTTGTCTGGTTCTACCCTCACCTTGTATCAAACCATTCTTTATATGCTGGACTTTCTATTTAACAATCTCTGCTCAAGGTGTTTAAATGGCCCAAAAATCTAAACAGCTGGATTGAAATCTGCTTTTGTATATTCTTTTCTGCACATATTTAAGCCTCACCGTGAAAAGCCACTTCTAGTAACAGGTAGGAGAAACCAGCTGGGAATATTCCTGTGTGAAGCTCCTGATTAGAAAAAGTGGCGATCTCACTAGCCCCATCAACAGCAGTAGTGTCTAACATTTACTGGCTGCTGCTAGGAGGCATGGCCTGGGTCACATACATCCACGCTGTACTAGTTTGCTAGGGCTGCCATAACAAAGCACCACCAACTAGGTGCTTAAACAACAGAAATGAATTATCTCATGGTTCTGGAGGTTAGAAGTCCAAGATGAATGTGTCAGTAGGGCTGGTTCCCTCTGAGGACTGTCGGGGGAGAACCTGATCCATACCTTTCTCATAGCATCTTATCGTTGGTTGGCAATTTTTAGCATTTGTTAGCTTACAGATGCATCACCCTGATATCTGCCTTCATCTTCACAGTGCTCTCCCTGTGTAGGTACCACTGTGTCTACCGTTCCTGTTTCTATTAAGCACATTAGTTGTAGTGGACTAGGGTTCACTCTAATGACTTCATGTTAATTTGATCATCTGCAAAGACCCTATTTCTAAATAAGGTCATCTTCACGGATACTGGGGTTAGGACTTCAACACTTTTTGTGGGACACAATCCAACCCCTAACCCATGCATTATCTCATTCAATGCTCACACCAGCATCATGAGGCAGGGGCTATGATTACTGGGATTACAAACCGAGACAGTGAGACTCAGAAAGCTTTGCTTATGATTTCCTATTGTATCTACTACACAAACTAGAGTATGGATGAAGACAGTTTGATGCAAAAGACCATGCTCTTAATCGCCACATGAGAGTCCCAAAAAAGCATGATGAACTTTCTCCACCTTTCAGTTGCTTGGCCATAGGTTACAAACTGGAGTCATCCGCTCTACTCACAAGAATACTAGCTACCCTTGGTTGAGCACGTATTACACATATTACATTATCTCATTTAGTCCCCCAAACAACTTTAGAAATCCAGTACTCTTTATCCCAGTTTATAGGTAAGCAAACTGAAAGTCAAAGAAGTGGAGAACAGCTGGCCAAGAAAGTAAGAAGGAGTTGAGCCAGGATTCAGGTTGCCCCCAGCCATTACCCGCCACCACTTGAGCCTGAAGATGTATTTTCTCCACTGTGCTATGCTGCCTTTCATACAAAGCTCAGAGCATACCAGCCTATCATTCACTCACATGAAAAAATAAGGGGTCTAAGTAAATCTCACAGGGCTCATTTTTAAAAGTGTACACAAAACAAATCTCAATTTCAAAGAATTTGAATCAGCCAAGAGAAGGCACGGGAAAATATCAAATGTTTGTATGATTACCTGGGCAACCTTTTCTGTGCTATGTAAATGTGTAGTGACTAATCAACCAGGGTGGCCAAGGGGTCCTTTTTCTAGAGATGGGCAGTTTTCATTTGTGCCTGTGATTGGTTCAGCTCTGTATGTGAAGAGGGAAAAGGCTTCCGTTTATTTAGCCTAATCATGGACCAAAACGAAAGCAGAAATCATTTCACTCATGCTTAGGTAAGACATTTCCATCCTTCTTAAATCTTTGTGTGTCTATTTTTGTGTTCATAGCAACCGGCAGACTATTTAGAACAGAAATGTGCATGTGTTGAGTACAAAGCGAAGACAGCGTTGAGTGGTCGGATGTGTGCTAAAGAGGGATAGCTAATGCTTGGCAAGTGTCAAAAACAAATGGCCATTGATCAGGAAGAATCCTTAGCAAAATAAGATCAAGATTTTCCGGGGGCTGTTGACCGTTACCAGTTTTCACTTTTCTGACATTCATTAAAAAAAATTAAAAATACAGATCCTGACTCCCTGGGGCTTTGCAGTTTGCCAACTTTCTAAGAGCTTTGCTAGATTTATAGTGCCATCATGTGGTCAGTTCTCAATCTGCTCTAAAATTCTGCAGGATCCAAGCCTGGAAAGGTGACTGAATGATTCCGGTTTCATGGTGTTGGGAGGCTTGTAGAACAGTGCTGGCTAGTCACACATCTGATACAGGCAGCAACAGTGTGCTGGGGAAGGAGTTAAGAAAGAAAGCTGAGAAGCTCCCTGCAGGTACAGCAAGGGCGAGACAAAGAGAATCTAGACAGTTGGACTTGGCCATGGAGAGAGGCAGCTGGCAGAGAGGACATTTATCCGCTGGAAATGAGGGCCATACTAGTAGGCTTGGATTCATATGCAACACTTTAATCACCGAGAAGGAGGAATTTGGGACTGGGAAATAAGGAGCTAAAAACCAGTTACAGTCTTGCATGGTCACTGGCTCTTAGAAGACAGGCATCCCACACACCTCACTCAGGAGAGCACCAGAAGTCCAGCCAAGCCCTGCCTGGGCACCTTCCCAGGAAAGTGCTTCTGCTGACACTCTCCTGGCCACACTCTTCTTCCCAGCAGAGGAAGAAATCTTGCCCACATAGGAGAAGCTGAGGTCTGGAGTCTCATCACTAGGCAGGGAACTAGGGCGGGTGGGTAGAGAGTAAGCAGGTTATAGGCTTCGTGGAAACAGACAAAGACCAACCAACTAAGAAAAGCAAAGGCTATTTATTCTGAGCTTGCTATAGCAAGGGAGTTGGCCACCATCACTTGCATTTTATCAGAGACCCCATCACAGGTAAAGCAGTGGGAAAGCTTTAGAGTAGGAAAAAAGGGAAGTGCTCAGTTGTGCCCTGATGGGAGGCTGTTGGCCTGGGGGAGCTGTAGGTGGGCTAACTGGAAGCAGGGCAAATGGTGTGATTGGTTAGGGGTAGGTGCATATTTGGCTTTCTCTGGTTGGTCCTAAGTTAAAAATGGTGACAAAATGTAGGGAAGCTGTCAGTTATTAATCCAGTCCTGGCCATTCCTGGCTGATTGTTACAGAAGTTATTGTTCAGCTTCCTGGATTGTCACCAGAGATAGCAGCCTGGCTTCCTACACGTCTGAGTTCTAGCAGGCTGACTTCCTGGGTTGTTTATTATACATAAGGGGATTGGTTTCCTTCCCTGGTACAGAGAGTGGGTCGAAGTTCCATTTTTACATGTGGTCTGGCCTGTTTCTATATTCAGTCTATCAGCTCTCAGGGCCTATGACTCAAGCAAGGATCAGCCTGGGAAGTAGTTGGTGTTGGGAACCTCATCTTATGTCAGCAAACAATGAGGAGCTGGAATTGGCAAAAGGCCCCACCCAACCCAATTCCCAGCCAGAATCAAGTCTTCAAGGGGACAGCTGGAAGCCCAGTGGCTAATACCAGGTTGTATCATGGCTCAGACCCACAGCTAGTATGTACCCATGCTAAATCCTCTCCCAGACACTCGTATGTAGCTAAAGCAACTCGATTATTTTCTGCCTTAGTCATGATTGGATGAGGAACTTGCAAGAGATGTCAGCTTCAGGAGAAAGAGGAGGAAGTGGTGCTTGTGTTGGTGGCATGGGTGTTAGGCTGGCACATTTTATAGGCATCTGGGAGACAAAAAAAAAAAAAAAACAGAGTCTGCCACTGCCTCCACTGGATGTCTTAGTGCCTCTGACTAGGGTTTGGGGCCCTGGCTCTAACCTGCTAGTAAACTGTATGTGATTTTTTTCTGGAATGCAGTGTCTATCATGTGGAAAGGGCTGGAGCTATAAATGCAAGCCTGGGGCTGCACATCTCTGGAAGGAAACCCTGGGTACAGACACTCTTATTTAATTCAAGAAGAGTTGGAAGAGCTCTGATCTTTGCACCAGGGATGCTGGCGACTTTTCCTTTCCTGCTGGTGATTTTAACTATACTCCCATTTTCTCAGCTGGGAAATGTTACATATGGACCAACAACCCCCATAGTATACTGACGTTATTCCTTTTTTGTCAACTTCGTGTGAGCCAATTGGTGACACAGAAACCCTAGTTATAGCACAACTGACTCTACTATGAATAGTGTCTGGAAATGAGAAAATATGGGTGATTTAAGCTAAGCATGGTGACTCATACCGGTAGTTCCTGCTACTTGGGAGGCTGAGGCAGGAGTTCAAGGCTGTAGTGAGCTATGATCACATCACCACACTCCAGCCTGGGTAACATAGTGAGACTGTCTCCAAATACACACACACACACACACACACACACACACACACACACACACAAGCTAATTGGGAAAGGCATTAGAGAGCAGATGATGTATTTAATTTTTCTCATTTCTAGCAGTCTTGTTCTGTGTGAACATGTGGCACACACTGGGGGCCAGAGTGGAGTGTACAGAGTTCCCCAAATTTCAGTCATAATTTTGGCCATATCTATACTCAGCATACGTAGTGCCTTAATCTTTTTCTTTAAATTTATTTGTTTTTAATTACATTTATTTTGAAAGAGAAATTATATCACTATTGAAAATAAAAAGTCAGTATTACCTGTCACAAATAGAAGGTAATCCTAACTATAAATACATAATAAAACAAATAAAACTCTTCACTCATAAACTGTTCCCAAATGGCCTCCTATGCCACTAGCAGTTCTAGGGCCACATTTGGGGAAATACTCGTGCAATACTAGTTCAGAGCTCTGGCTCTGGTGTCAGATTGCCTAGGTTGAACTTGTAGCTGTAAAATCATGTGAAAATATTTAGCCCAAGTCTGATTTCCTTCCCTGTAAAATCATGTTTTTGCTTAATGGAGCTGATGTAAAGATTCAGTGAGATGACACATAAGAGATTTAGCACAATACCTGGCATATGATAAACAATAAATATTCATATTAGCTGTCACTGTTACAAGTATGATTACTATCATCCTTCTGGATTGGCTCACCCATGCATAGCTCCTCCTAAAAATTGGTCATCAAAACACTCATACCTTATTTGTGGAGAGGAATATGGTTGAAATATACAGAGGATAGATGTCTTAGATTTTCAGATGACTGAAAAGAAGAAACCAAGCCAATGGGCCTTTCATGTTAAAAACTCCAGCCAGTGAGGCAGTGAACCTAAGCGGATCAAGTGGATTTTATTTTTGATGTCACTTGCTGTTTCCCAGGCCCTTGGCTCTCTGGTATTTTTTCCTGGCACTCATTGAATCAGTCAGAGTCCCAGCAGAAATCAGACTGTACCCAAAGGAGTGACTGAAGGGTTTAAAGGCAGAAGGGTGTATTTGCAGAACTGTGGGCAAGAGCTAAAGAAGCCAACGAAAGGCAGTTAATCTCCCAGGGCCTACCAACAACAGGAAGCCCTTACACCCCTACAGCCTGCAAGACAATGGGAGGGAGCTGCTGCTGCTACCCGGTTGAGCTGCCGCCATGCAAGGTCACACCACCCAACCCTCCACAGAGGTCTCCACATTGGTAAGGACCAGCAGGGAGGGGGCAGAGAGAATACCTGCCATGGATGGATTCTCCTCCTGCCTGCCAGTCTCCGGCCAGTGCCCCCCAGGAACAAACCAGCTACAATGACAGCACAAGGGAAGCACCAGACATGCCATGCCTAGAGGTCAGCAGAGAAGGGTGGAAGATGGGTCTGGAGGGCCGGACAGAGAAGGAACAACACATGATGCTGCTAGATCTATGATGCCCCTTTGCACTCTGTAAACTCTCAGTAAAATGAGTTGCAGACATGTTGTAAATCAGACAGTGAATCTGTGTGTCAGTAACACAGAGACAAGTGGGGGTGCAAACAAAATAGAGGCATATACCACCCATCTACCACCCCCTAGGCTGGGGGCACTTCTTGGGAGCTGGCAGCAGCTCAGCACTGGCTCCCACTGCTTAGCCAGAGCTCTGCTACTAAGCAGCATGCTTTTGGAGGCAGCGACAGTCCACAGAAAGGACTCTCATGACTTGTATCTTCACCACAAGCTAGCAAAATAAAGAAGCAATGCAATTAAAATCACTCACCTATTAGCAAAGAAAGAGTTTGTTCTCCAAATCTTTTGAGAAAAGAACCTAGCGCTTTCATTCTCAGGAGCAGAGGCTAAACACCTGAGCCACGCTGACTCTAAGAGCACTTTATACGAACAGTGGTGGAGTGTGTCCTGGCATGAGAGTCAAAGCCAGCACCTCTCAGAGCTGCGGGCTTCCAGGCTCCACTGGAGTAAGGTAGGCAGCCCCGTTTCTGTGAATACTTCCATAGAACACAAGTCACAGCCAGGCGGAAACAATATTTTCTTGAATGAAGAAACCAGCCTGTTCTATCAGATTGCTTTCTCACATCTAGGCCAAGCTAATAATGCTGTTATCAGAAAAAGCCCCATTCAGACCTCTCTCTTTCCCTCTCTCTCTCTTTTTAAATGTTGCACAACACACATATAAAATTTACCATCTTAATCATGTTTAAGTATACAGTTCAGTATTGTTAACTACGCTGGCACTAAAACCAATCTCCAGTAAAACCAATCTCCAGTACTCTTTCTTCTTACAAAACTGAAACTTTAAACCCATTAAACAATTCCTCCTTCTCATCTTGGATTAGCCTGCTTTAGGTGCCGCTCATCCAGTGGGATTGTACACTGTGTGTCCTTTTGCGACTGGCTTATTTCACTCAGAATCATGTCCTGAAGGTTCATTCAAGTTGCAGCATGTGTCAGGATTTCATTCCTTCTTAAGGCTGGATAATATTCTATTCATGTAGAGACCCACATTTTGTTTATCCATTCTTCTGCTGTGGGACATTCAGGTTTGTTTCCACTTCTTGGCTATTGTGAATAATGCTGTGTACATGAGTGTACAAACACCTCTTCGAGACCCTGCAATCTTGGGTAGTTTCTTTAACATCTCTGAAACCTGTATTTTTCTCCTATTAAAGGAATAATCACAGTATCAGCTTCCTAGGGATACGTTAACAAAGTACCAAAAACAGAGTACCTTAAAACAAGAGAAATGTATTCTTTCACAGTTCTGAACTCTAAAAGCTGAAAATCAAGGTGCCAGCACATTTGCTCTTTCTTAGGAGCCTTTAGGGAGAATCTGCCCCATATCTCTTTCCTAGTTCCTGGTGGTTGCCAGAAATCCCTGGTACCTTCAGCTTGTAGCTATATAGCACCAATGTTTGCCATCCTCCCTTTGCGTGTCTGTGTTCTCACTTGGTATGCTTTTTCTGTGTGTGTCTAAATTTTCCTCATTTTATAGGGACAGCAATAATTAGATTAGGGGCTATCCTCATCCAGTATAACCTCATCTTAACTTGATTACATCTACAGAGACCCATTTCTAAATAAGGTTACATTCATAGCTACTGAAGTCAGGACTTCAACATATCTTCTGGGGAGACACAATTCAACCACAACACTCCCCCTCCAGGAGGTCTATAAGAATTAAGTACATTTTGTAGATGCTGAGGCTATGTGCTGGATAGGAGTAATGAACATGACTAAACTGACATTTAGCTTGTTTGTCATCTGAATGCAAGAACTTCCTTCTCCTTATGCCGCTTGACTCACAGTGTTACATCCATTCTTGTTTTCTGAGTTCCCCTCTAGTTCCAACCGGGACTGCATTCACTGTGAGTTGTTAAATGTTCAATATCGTTTTCATCCCTGGGAGGATGAAGAATGTTAAATGTGGACTTCAGTAGATCGAGTCTGGCTTTATAAACTTTCTAATTTTTGTTGCCTTTGGTCTCTGAAGAATACGCTCTCTGCTGCACTGCATTATCCTCTTTGTCCTAGAAGAAACCGTGTGCCTGGGATGATCTCGGGAAGTGAGACACCATCAGGACTTCGAGGTCATTCCGTCCTTTCCCGGCCCATTCAGGAGTCACCACATCCATAAATACCACACACCAGAGAGGTTTGGGCTGCATCACTGATATATTGTCTTCAGATGTTCGCCTGTGTCCTACATAACATTCTCCAAGCTGGGGCATACAAAATAGATTTGCTGGGAGTAGGGAAAGAAATGATTAACTCTCAACAATTTAACTATATTGCTGCTACATGGCTGACATACCCATGTGCCCTGCATTCTAGAGGAATAACCATTTCCCAACAGATGAAAATCAGCATTTCTAGAAGAGATTAAATTCGGGGATGATTATTTGGGCTTAGACAGGATTTGTTGTGTAATTCCTTTAAGAAGATGATGTAATAAAATAATAATGTGTTTTTGCTTCAAATTTCTCTGCGCTCCTCTATTGGAATAGGTGCTACTGAATATTTATCACACAGCTTCTTTCCAGAATATACAGCTCTGGGGCTCCGAGATGGCCTTTTTTTAAAGGAGTTCACGGGTTTGGTGCGGTGGCTCACCCCTGTAATCCCAGCACTTTGGGAGGCCGAGGTAAGCAGATCAGATCAGGGGTTCAAGACTAGCCTGGCCAACATGGCAAAACCCCATCTCTACTAAAAATACAAAAATTAGCCAGGCATGGTAGCAAGCACCTGTAGTCCCTGCTATTCAAGAGGCTAAGGCAGGAGAATCACTTGAATCCATGAGTCAGCGGTTGCAGTGAGCAAGATCGCGCCACTGCACTCCAGCCTGGGTAACAGAGTCAGACTCTGTCTCAGAAAAATAAAATAAAATAAAATAAAGGAGTTCAGGCAAAGGATTCCCCGATCCCCCCATGCAGCTGGCAGCAGCCCTGCATCCAGGCCCCTCTGGTCCGTGCCAATGCTGCACTCGACTGTTGAGCTGCAGCCAGCTAGAAGGAAGAAGTGACAAACTCAGTGACACAAACTTCTCAGAGGCTTGGACAGGGCCACCTGGTGATTTATTTACAGAGGCAGCTTTGCTGTAAGGTCAACACCAGGGCAATTCGACTAGGCATGTTGCTAAACCCTAAGGCAAAGTCTGAGTTTTAAGTGTTGTTATTTTATTATCTCTGGCTCTAGTTAGTTTTAATGAGCTGTGGCTCTCTAGTAAAAGAATTGAAGAGCAATTCCTAATAAGAACACATCTTAGAGAAGGACTTGAGACGCAAATGGCTACATTCTCCTTTGTCTCTATCACCTACTCTCAGTCATATAAAGTAGCCTTGGCTTCCACATATCCCAGCAGACAGAACATCAGGTGGCTTATCTCCAGTTGTAAACGCCTGCTTAATGCTACTAATAGCATAAGTAATTTTGCCAGATAGCCTGGGGAGGATTCCTCAATTTATTACCTAATCAATTCTAGTGTTAATAGAAAAGACAGTGGCTGTAAACCACAATGCAAAATAAAGTGCTGTGTGTAAATCCTAGCAGCGTTCTGAAAAGTAACAAGAGACCCTCCCTCGCCTCACTTTCACTGGTTTTCCTGCTTGGAGTGTGGGAAAGGAGACTCAATTTCTGGCAGAAGCAGCCTCTGTTCTGCTGGTGCCCTTGAGACTTCAAACTGCAACAGCAGAGAAGGAAGGCGAGAAACCAGATTACAGGCATTGTGTTGCCAGTGGCTGAAAGGTGCGGATGAGATGATGTTGATTACAAGGACTGAAAGAAAGCGGAGGGCATGGTTCTGAAAATGGCTGAGGAAGGAAGAAAGAAAGGCCCTGTGAGTTTGGGAAAGTGGATATTGCATATTGGGTACCTCCTGTGCATTTGTCCTTCAAAGATGAGGCCCGTCCTGTCTGAAGTCAGTTTCACTTCTTCTCCCAGGGGCTCTCTCATGAGGCCAGGGAAAGTGGAGAATCATTTTCACTGAAGAAGCAAATCTGATCAGACAATCCACTAGTGTGGGAAATGGCAAACAATAAAGACATGTGACCAGAAAATGCATTCTCCTGCTTGCCTTTCTTGGCACTCCCTTACATCCTCAGTGCACTCTCCCTATCACACCCAAGGCAACTCATGAGGGCAGACTGCACCGTTTTCCTCCTGGATGACCTTTCTTCTTGAACATTCTAGTACCCAAGCTCCCTCTTAAGCCCACTTTCAGCCACACATTTTTTTTTTATTAATACATTTTACAGTTGAAGACCCACACATGTTTAACAACTCCCCACTGCCAGTCCTTAAGCCCTCTGACTCAGGGGCCTGAGTGAGCACAGACATATGCTGCATAATCCACTCACTGCAGAATCCACTCGCATCTCATACAGTTGTGCATCTGAAAGGGTTAATTCTTCATTTGCTGTGATTGAATTGGCAGTGTCTTACCTGGAATCAGGAAACTCTAGTCATTTGCTCCAAGGAAAAAAGAGGACTTGAAGACAACCTTTTTTGTTTCTTTTTCAAAGCTGCTTTTCTAAAGGGGCAACAGAGAGGGATTTGTAAAACTACAGCCTGGACCCTGACAATGAAATACCAATTAATTTAGTTGTAAATGGGTCACCAAATATCCCCAGTGGTATTTTTTTTTACTTTAAATACTCAACATTAGGAGAAAGTGTAATACTTTAAGAAATTGCTTAGAATCTTGTCTCCCATAAGGAAACAATTCCGTATCTTTTCTTACTAGCTTGAATCTTTTTCCTGACACATTTTCTGCTGTAAAACGAGTCAGGGATTTTCTTTAAAGTATCTACTTTTTCTCCCCACTAGTATCCCTGCAGGTTGGAAATCTTGCTCGACAGAGCACTCACAGTTAAAGATTTCCAGATACTGGCTGCACTATTCTGAGAACAGTGAGTCAAGTGTGGTAACCAGAAACAACCTTCTCTCCAGCAGCTCCAGAGAGGCCTGTGGTTTTGACACTTGACTTTCTAATAAAGAGCAAGCTCTCTGGGCTTCTTTGAAACTCCTCAGGCACTGGAGAAACAGGCTGATTTAACTTTGGTTGTCCCTGTGTTTCAGTCACTTTACTGCTCAGTTATACACTGAGAACAAAACTAAAAGGAAAGCAGATAAAACTTGCTTCTGTTTCATGATTTGAGCTGCATGGGGAGAGGAGCTGGCAGGACCAATCCCCACCCCGAGAGAGGTCCACGTCCTGGCCCCGGAACCTGTGAATGTGCGACCATGCATGGCAAAGGGGGCTCTGCAGATGAGATTCAGTGAAGGATCTTGAGATGGGGAGGTTTTTTGGATTTTTCTGGTGGGCCTGATATAACCATAAGAATCCTTATAAGTGAAAAGGAGAGGAAGGAGAGAGTGTGTCAGAGTGGTGGAATATGAGAAAGACTTGACTGGCCGTTGCTGGCTTTGAGGATGGAAGGCAGCCATGAGCCAAGAATGCAGGTCGCTTCTAGAAGCTGGAAAAGGCAAGGAAATAAATTCTCCCCAAGAGCTTGCACAATCAGCCTTGCGGATGTCTTGATTTTACCCCAGTGAGACACATTTCGGACTTCTGACCTCCAGAACTTTAAGATAATACATTGGTGTTGTTTTAAGCCAAGTTTGCAGTAATTTGTTATAGCTGCAACAGGAAACTAACACAGGGAGGAAACTGAAAAACAGTACTATCTATTATAGAAATCAACAAACTCCAGATCCCAAAGTAGCCATTCGCATTTGGGTAGCTCACCTATCTCATTTGATCCTACAACAACTACACTCGAATATAAACCATTTTACTAGAAAGTAAACTTCTTGAGAGCAGAGTCTTCGTTTTGTTCACAGCTACATCCTCAGCACCTAGAAAAATATCTGGCACTAGTAATTGCTCAGTGAATGTCGCATGCGTTAGTCAGTACACAACACTCTGACCCAGTCGGATAGATACAATACAATCTACAGGCACAGTCACCTTTGTTAGGAATGACTGACATGTTTATTCATCTCTATTTTCCCCATCCTATTCCAAACCACCATCCTTCTGGACACATCACTGTCTAGCCACAGCCACCTCTGGTCCTCTTCAGTGACTCCTCCATGTTTTAGTCTGAGTAGTCTTTTTTTTCTTGAGATGGAGACTGGCTTTGTCACCAGGCTGGAGTGCATGGTGCGATCTCGGTTCACGACAACCTCCACCTCCCAGGTTCAAGCAATTCTCCTGCCTCAGCCTCCCAAGTAGCTGGGACTACAGGTGTGTACCACCACGTCCAGTTATTTTTGTATTTTTAGTAGTGACGAGGTTTCACCATGTTAGCCAGGATGGTCTCGATCTCTTGACTTCATGATCCATCTGCCTGGGCCTCCCAAAGTGCTGGGATTATAGGCGTGAGCCACTGTGCCTGGCCTAGTCTGAGTAGTCTTAAAAACACATACCAGACCATGTCTCCCCATTACTCCCACCACAGGTCCTGGGACACGAACAAAATCTTTGCAAGGACCTGATGGCAGCATGCTCGTGCCCATGCCTTCCTGCCCGGCTTCATCTCACATCACTCTTCCCACACCCGCTGTGAATCCAACCAGAAGCTCAATGTGCCAAGTCTCTTCTACCTCAGGGCCTGTACATATGCTGTTCCTCTGCCTTGGATGCATTTCCTTCCCCACCTGCTCCCACCATTTCTCACAGGTTCTTGCTCATCCTTTGCTTTTCTTATCAGGATTCACCTCCTCAGGAAAACCTTCTGCAGTCCACACCACCAGATTTGCTGATATCTCCCCCAGCCCTCATACTCTCATAGCATTCTATACGTTTCCTTCATAGTATGTATTACTGACTTCTCAATATCCAGCACAAAACTTGGAAGTAAGAAAGCAATGCACACTTATGGCATAAAAGAACTTACTGAAAGTTAAGTGATTTCCCTAAATTCATACAGCTTGTCTAAGTGCCGGAGCTAGGGATAGAACACATGTGTTCTGACTTCTACATTTGTCTGCTATTTCACATGGCGTTGCTAAGAAATCCTATTGGGGTATCTGCAAATCAGAAGAGGAAACACCACAAAGACTGGAGCAGTGACCACTGTGGAGCTAAAGCACAGAACAGTAATAGACCCAAACAAGCCAGCCTGGCACATGGACATCGGAGACAGGGCCTTGGCTCTGAGGACAACGTTTCTTCGTCCAGGAGGAGGAGAGACAGGACTGCCAACAGCAATAAACCCCACAGAGCCTGAAAAACCCTTGACAGATGACTCAGGAAATGGCTGGTGCTCACTCACTGGGTTTTGCAATCACATTTGTGCATGAGAATGAAAATATTATCAAAAGTGAGTTAGCAAATTCTTAGTCCCATAGTAGGTGCCTGCTATGGACTGAACTGTGTCCTCCGAAAATTCTTATGTTGAAGCCCTAACCTCCAATGTGACTGTATTTGGAAATAAGGCCTTTGGGAAGGCAATTAAGATTAGATGAGGTCCAATGTGACTATATTTGCAGATAGGGCTTTTAGAAGATAATTAAGGTTGAATGTGGTCATATGGGAGGGGTCCTAATCTGATAAGATTCGTTTTAAAACAAGGGGGAGAAAGATCTTTCCCTCTCTCTATCTCTCTTCTCTGTCTCTCTCTGGCACACCACACACACACACACACACACACACACACACACACACACACACAAGGACATGTGAGGTCACAGTGAGAAGGCAGCTCTCTGCAAGCCAAGAAGAGAGCCCTCATCAGAACCAGACTATGCTGGCACCCTGATCCCAGACTTCAAGCCTCCAGAACTGTGAGAAAATAAATGTCTACTTTAAGCAGTCTTTCCCCTAGTCTGTAGTTTTTTGTGATGGCAGCTGAGCAGACTGGGACAGTGCCCAGATGTTTGTAGCACTAACGTAAATGGTACAGATATTCTGGATAAGATTACAGCAATATTAATTTCTGCTAAAGGCGTTATAGTAGATATCTGCTATTTTGCCAGTCCAGCATCAATGTCCCCATTGTTTTCATAATAGCACCTTGGTTTTCCTTTGGACAATCCCAGACTTCTCCCAGCACCATGTCAACCCTATCACTGCAGGAGTCGTGGTGGAACTGTCATTTATGCCATACCTTTCTCTTGTCAAGAAATGGGCATGTGAACCAAACCAGGCCAGACTGTAGCAGGAATTTGAAAGTTGAGCACAGTGACGCAAGAATTGAAAAAACACTGAAGCTAGTTTATTTTCATCGTACCTAGGAAAAAATGCAGCCCGTCAAGTCCCATCATCTAGATTCCTGGAGCGTCCCTAATTCCCACCCTTTCCAAAGCCTGGTTGGTCAGTTGCTTCTTCACTTTGATTAAACAATCCATATCCTTCCAAGAAAAATCTTTTCTAGTTTGAACTAGTCAGATTTGAATTTGGTTGCTTGCACCCAAAGAACTTTCAGTGATACATGGGTCTATCAAATCTGTCCTGCCAATTTTTTTTTAGTGCCAATAAATTATCTTGATATCATTATGCAACTAAAATGTATATACATATTGAAAGCTCTCTATAATTTGGCAAGAATTTTACTTTTCAAAAGTTTAGTGGTTAGTATTCACATTAGAAAAAAATGTGCTGTATTTCTGGAAATATTCTTGCTGCTTTTTTTTTCAACAGGAAAACCCTAATATTTAGGGCCATCTGGGTAACAACAGAGTTGATGAGATTTCTATTCTGAAACATTTGAACATTTGAGAGAATAAAGAGAGTAATATATATTTTAATATTTTAATAATAAAACGTTTCAGACCTGAAAAATCATAGAATTCACCTGATGAATCAATTTCAACCAAATTCTAATCTCTTTTGCATGAAGTCTGGATTAAGCTTATTATTCTAGTTTAGCTCTACTCTGAGGGAACTCTGAGAGCAAATTACCAAGACTTTTATAGTAACATTTGTGAATTGTGGAAACTCAACTCTCATTTCCAGGCTCAGTCCATTTATACTTTTCTATTCTGATAGGGAGGAATGGAAGACGGAGAGATGCTTGATGTGTTGTGATGAATATTTAAGAACATTCACTCACTCACTGAAATAGCCCTTCCATTTTCAATTATGTCTTTTTTAATACATAAATCAAAGAATACTTTGATTTTTATTTTTTTATTGTGAAGCATATCATTTTGCAAAAAGATTGCCTAAAATGTATCTGTAGAGTTTAAAGAATAGTAAGCTTACATGGCATTTGAGAAACAGCATTATCAGTTCCTTATAGTCTTTCGTGTGCCTCTCTTCAATCACCTCCTGATCCTTCTCCCACAGATGTACCTACTATTCTGTATTGGGTATGGACCATTGTCTTTTCTGTATACTTTTATGTCATATATATGGCTTTCTAAAAAAAAAATTGTGCATATTCCTTGGCAACTTGAGTCTTTTGTTTAACATTATTTTCTGGATTACCTAAGGGTGATACATGTACCTGTAGTTCATTCATTTTGCATTACTCTATAGTATTTCACTTTATAAGTATACCGTAATTAGTTTATCCCCTTATGGATTATTTACTACTGTTTGTTCTTAAGAGTAAGGCTTCTGCAAACATGTTTTCTAGTGCATATGTACAAAAGTATTTGTAAGGAACATACTAGGAGGGAATTGCTGGATCTAAAGTTAGGCACAGGTTCAACTCTCCTACAACATGCAAAAATTTCTGGACATGGTTATACGAGTTTATATTCCCACAAGCAGGGGATAGTGTTTCAATTGCTCCATACCCTTGGATTGAGGAGAGGCAACATGATTTAATGCCCCTGGAATCATTCTCTCTCCCCAGAAAGATGTCAAGAGAATGGAGGACTCATACTTGTGTTAACTCTTCTGCCTGTGAGTCTTCCCATGTGATTCCAGTGAGTATAACTGTGTCCTCAAGAGTGATACACTTTTTTCTTTCTGTCTTTCTCTCTTTTTCTTTTCTTTTCTTTTTTTTTTTTTTTTTTTTTTTTTGAGACAGGGTCTCACTCTGTCACCCAGGTTAAAGTACAGTGGCACAGTCTAGCTCCCTACAGCCTCAGCCTCTTGGGCTCAAGCGATCCTCCTGCTTCAACCTCCTGAGTAGCTGGGACTGCATGTGTGCGCCACCATGCCCAGCTAATTTACTTTTATTTTTGGGAGACGCAGGGTCTCCCTACGTTACTCAGGCTGGTCTCAAACTTCTGGGCTCAAGCAATCCTCCCGTCTTGGCCCCCGCCCCCCGATAGACTTAAATTTGTGTCAATCTATTAGCTGTGCAATAGTATCTTTGGGGGCAAAAGATAACTGAAAACTGATACCTCACAGTTTAGTTTCAGTTTGCATGTCCCTGATAACCAATGAGGTTGACATTTTCCTAAGATTATAGACTAGTTTTATTCCCCTTTTTGTAAAGGTTCCTGTGTTTTCCCCATTTTTTGTATTAGTTTGTCTTTTCCATATTGATTCTTCAAATTTTTATATTCTAGTTATTAATCTTCTGTCAATAGTGTAAGTGGCAAATGCCTTATCCCAATTTTTAGTTTCTTTTTTACTCTCATTATTATGTCTTTTGATGACCTAATTTTTAGTCTTAACATAATCGAGTGTATTAATCTTTTCCTGTGTATTGTGCACTTTTGTGCCTTCTTCAAGAAATGCTTCCTGGCTGTGCATGAGAGCTCACACCAGTAATCCCAACACCTTGGGAGGCCAAAGCAGGAGTGGTGATATGCACCTGTGTGCTTATAATAGACACTGTGATGTGACTTGGAGGACCCCTTCTAAGGTGAAGTCATTCTCCCAGCAGCTAAGAGTGCCACTGGCAGACAGCCCTCAGCTATCAGCTTTCTTCGGCTGAAGAGAGGCACTTTGCCCACATCACACCCATTTCTTGGGGCAGCCTACCTCAGGTCACTGGTTAACATTAGGTACGAAGGCCCAACTTATTCACCCCAAATCAGGCCAACTCCAAAGAGCCAGTCTAGTTTCAGAGCTCTGTGTAGGATAGGCGAAGGCTTTCCCTGGGCTCTATTGCAGCCCCACTTCTCTCACTTCTACCCAGTCCTGCATCCTTCCTTTCCCTTCCATAGGTGCTAACAACAAGAACACCCCCTAATAATCCTCCTGTAAGTTAATCTCCATTTCAGAGTCTTCCTAGGGATCCTACCCTGTGACATTACTGTTATCAATCCTCAACTAAGTTATAATGAACTAGTAAACAGTTCAAAATAAATCAAACTCATGCCAAAAAAGCCTATATAGGAACTGAGCTATAGAATGCTGTTGGCAACAACCAATTAGTAGAATTTATGTGCCAAATACTTTGCCAAGCTTTCTCTTCTGAACACGTTTCCTCCTAAGACATGCCTATTTTCAGACCTCTGATGAGTTTATCACTCATTGATCCCACAAAATAGCCACAATTGAGTATAAACAAGCAGAATCAAATAAGATTTACTATGGCCCAGTTCTTCAACTCAGTAAGAAGTCTCAAACCAGTAATATTTATGAACAAATCCTATCTGATTTCGCTCTTTGCCTAATTTCACTCTTTGTCCCCTGATATTTCAACTCTCAGTGTTAATTAAAACGACAGGGCCTCATGTGAACATCTGGATCCCAGTCAACCCATCTTCTAAGATCCTCACTATCAAAGGAAAAGTTAATTGAACTCTAATATTCCTGAAAGGTGCAGCTTAAAGCCAGACTAATAAGTAGATTTCACCTCAAGTGTCAACTTCCAACAATTCGCGGCAACAACTTGGGTCACTGTGTTGCAAAAGATTAAAGAGCTACATCCTCATTCAAAAGACAGCTGTAGCCCACTAGAAGTGTCTCTCAGAGGGCAGAAGTAAGGGGTGGCCAATGTGTAGGAAAATAGATTGAGTATGTTTCTTAAAAAAATTTGCAAATGAATGAAAAGTGGCCTCTACAAGTATAATTACCTTTCTCTTCAAAAATGTGGATTTGAAGTGCATGAATTACAGAGACTGGGATCCAGGCAGCTCTTGTAGCACCAGATGACAATTTTAATGATCTTCTGTGGTTGGAGCTGTATCAGAACCTCAAACAAGAGCTCTTGTCCTCTAGCCAAGCCAGCTAGTAGGAGTTACCAGGGTTTGCTGCCAACCAACTTCCTGCAAATTACATAGCATTTGCAATCAATAGGCTGAGAGAAGAAAAATACTTAGCAGAAAGGGGCAGGTAAGAGACTAAACCTGATTCTGCAGTTATTAGGGGATGGCTAACAGTGTACATTTATTCTTTATTATGAGAGAAATGGCATATACTCTGATACTCAATATCATTAAAACCTATACAGAATTTGGCATTTGTTATTTCAAAACAGAAATAGGTTGGTCCGAGTGCAGTGGTGTTTACAACTAATTGATCACAGCCAGTTACAGATTTCTTTGTTCCTTCTCCACTCCCACTGCTTCACTTGACCAGCCTTAAAAAAAGAAAAAAAAAATCAAAACAGAAATAAACAAAGGAATGTTTTTATGGGAAAGCAAATTTTGTAAAATTTTACTCTCAAAATGAGGCATAATTATGCAAGAAAGGAAATATAACAAGTTAGCTAGAAATGGAATTTTATTCATTTACAAGCTTTACTTGGAAGAGTTGAGTATTAAAAACTATACTATTCTCTCTCATATAACCTCCTTTCCAAATGTTAGTTTGAGAATAAATTAAAGAATAGCTTTATCCCTATAACTCTCCTTACTGCGTCTTCCAATACTCCATTGTCTTCCTTTGTTAAAATGTATTCATACACAATACAGGACTTTAGTTTATGATATAATAGGTTAGGTTATAAAAGTATATAAGGCCAGGCATGGTGGCTCACACCTATAATCCCAACACTTTGAGGCCGAGGAGGGCAGATCACCTGAGGTTAGGAGTTCAAGTTCTCCCTGCCTGGCCAATATGGCAAAACTCCATCTCTACTAAAAATACAAAAATTAGCCAAGTATGGTGGCAGATACCTGTAATCTCAGCTACTCAGGAGAGTGAGGCAGGGAGAATTGTTGAAACTTGGGAGGCGGAGGTTGCAGTGAGCCAAGATATTGCCACTGCACTCCAGCCTAGGTACCGAGTGAGACTCTGTCTGAGCAGAATTCTGAGTAGAACACCAGGGCAAATACCCAGTTTGGGTGGACCTTGGGAAAGGCAGAGCATTGTTTTGAATTTTTATTTGATATTCAAACTAGAGTTTCAGAGACCTGTTATGAAGACTGGCTCTTATCACATGATTTCTGGCAGTTAGATGTTTGTTTAAACAAATTAATTTATAAATTTCCACAGTGCAGCAGGGTCCATCAGGGTAGGCAGTTCTGTGTTTCTTAAACCAGACTGCCAATTTTTTAATATCACTTGGGCTACCTAACATACTCCCCTATAAATCAATAAGAGTATCTTCATTTTATACTAAACTGCTTTTTATGCAGATAGAATTTATTAAATCCTCCCCTGTGACAATCCCTATGGCCTCTCTTCTCCCTGTAACTCTAACTTGTGTCTGTTGGCCAGTGTGCCAGAATGCATTTGATACTATGGAAACATCTGTGTCTCATGGCAATTGAATCTAGGGCATTTATGTCTAGTCCCTGAGTCTGGATAAGATCTACAGGAATCTGTCAGTCTTTCATTAAATGCTTATTTCAGAAACAATATACTGTTTTCCGATTTGGGGGCTCCCTAAAATTTCATTTCTGGAGCCAGAAGTCTTCCTCAAATGGTGGTTTCCAGATTTTCCTCTGGCTCTAAGTAAATTATGTGGATTCTATTTAACAGTTGAAGTTGTTTAATTGGAAAAATGTATGACTCATATTCCAAAATATTGACATGGAAAAATATATGACTCATACTCCAAATACTGACAATCTCCAAGTATTTGGCTTCTATCTTTTTTTAAAAAAATGTTTAAATCCTTGTAAGCCTCCGTTTTTACATCTTGTTGTGGATGCTAAGAACTTACAGTGTGTCCCTGTCCCTGGTAGGCTTAAAGTTTATATAATTAAGTAGATTTTTGCCAAAGGCAGATATTCCATGAAACCTTAACAATAGAGATTTCTGGGCCACATCCCCAAAGCTTCAGATTTTGTGGATTGGGGGCAGGAGCTGGAAATCTACATATTTTTAAAACTCCCCTGCTGTTCAATGTTGCTGTGAACCTAAAATTGCTCTAAAAAAGTCTTTTATGCAAATAAGTTAAAAATAAAACAACAATAACAACAAACCCCCCTCGCATACACACAAAACACAACAATGAAACCAAAAACACTCCCCTAGTCAGCTGTCTCAAAGTCAGCTCACTTTGAGAACCCCTAGGAATTTATTTCTCTAATACAACATTAAGAATCTTAAAGGATTGTTAGCTCCAATGCCTAGTTCCTCTGGTTCCCTCTAGTGGACTGAAATAAAATGGACTTTCTACAACGTAAGCAATTATGAGTGTGAAGCCAGATTGAAACACATGTACAGACTAGTTATGAGACGCTTTCAGAAAAAGGCAACACGTATCTCAGTGAAATGCATCTGGGCCCTAACGGTTAGGAAAGCCCCACCATATCTGCTTCACGGCTTGTTTTGCTGGGAGGCGCCCAGGTTAGCACTCAGTATGTCAGCCATAGGCAGAGCTTTCTCTATGCAATCCTCTGCAGATCACATTTAGGTGTCTCCGCCCAGCCACAGATCCTCAGAAGGTCCTGAGAACATGTGTGCAAGGTGATTGGGTTACAGCTTGGTTTTCTTATATTTTAGGGAGACAGAAGTTAAGGCAAAGACAAAAATGAATACATGTCAGGTACACATTGGTTTGACCTGGGAAGGTGGGACATCTCAGGGACAGGGTCTGCCAGGTTATAGGTAAATTCAAAACTTTCCTAATTGGAAATTGGTTGAAAGAGCTGAGCTTTGCCTGAAGACTTTAAAGTCAGCATAAAGCAATGCTTGAATTAAGATAAGGGAGATTGTAAAGCTAAGGTTCTTATGTAGATAAAGCCTCCAGGTAGTAGGCTTCAGAGAGAATAGGCAGTCAGTGTTTCTTACTGGACCTTAAAAGGTGTCAGGCTCTCCAGAAAAAAAAAAAAAAAAAAAAAAATAGTAAGGAAAGGAGATTCTCTACAGTATTCAAATTCCAGCCCCCTCCCCACCCCATCCACAAGAGACAGCTTTGCAGGACCATTTCAAAGTATGTCAAATAAATATATTTGGGTGTAAAATACCTTGATTTCCTTCAAGGCCTGCTATCTGCCATGCGATGCTATACCAGAGTCAGGTTGGAATTTGGTATTTATTGTAACTGGAGAACTCAATTTTTAAAATATTTTTTAATCACACATTTTCTTTTTGTCCTTCCCTCCTTACCCCTTTATTCCTTCCCTCTCTAGACACACCCCTCCAGTAATACATGTTTATCTAATTATGTTCTTGATTAAGAAATTTCAGAAGCTAATCTTGAAACAAACCAGGCATAGAGCCCCTGGAGAAATCCTCCTGCTTCGGAGGAGTCTCAAGCAATTAGTCCACCACTAACTGGCCCAAGACAAGATAATGCCAACCATACTTCCAGATAGGCCACTACCCAAGATAGCCATCAGTACACATACACACAGACCCTTCACCTGGCACTAGTCCCACATGTCTCCCATACCAAGTTTCTCTTTAAAAACCCTATTTAAAAAATTTTTAATATAAGATGGTTTTTGTGACTATAGTCCACCATCTTCTTGGTTTTGCTGGCTTTCCAAAGAAACCTGCTTTTCTTCCCACCAATTCTTGTCTCACCTGTCTGGCTTTCCAGGGGGTGAGCAGCTGAACCTGGGTTTGGTTACATTACTGCCACTAAGAGTCTGTCGGTCTTATCTTAAGATCTCTGTTTTAATGTTAATGCTAGTCAGTTGTGCCTAAACTCCAAAGGGAGGAGGTTATAAGGAGGCAGATCCTACGCTACCCTCACCTTCCAGTCATGGCCTGAACTAGTGTTTCAGGTTTCTTTGGGATCTCCTGGGCCAAGTAGGGGGTCCATTTAGTTGGTTGAGGGGCTTAGAATTTTATTTTTGGTTTACAACTCTAATATTCCCAGTGCCTAAGACAGTGTTTGACACAAAGTAGATGGTCAATGAATGTTTGTTAAATGAGTGAAGGAATGAATGAATGAGGGAATTACCTGAGGAACGATTCCACACGGCACATACTCATGCCTCCCTTCTCAATCTTTCTCTCCCCACTCCCAACACTGTTACAACATCTTGGGAAGGAAGGAGAAATGCTTGCTTTGAAAAAGCTCCCCAGATGACTTTGGGTAGCTGCTTTTCTCCTGCTCCCCTGCCTGGTAGGGAATCCCTGATCCATTCAATCCTCTCAGCTCCAAACCCGGAGAAGTCAAATGGTTTGACCAAAATCACACAATTACATGGTGGCCGAGGCAGGTTTCCAAGTCTTCGGCAAAGTTCCTTTCTATGAGGTTAACCAGCATTGACAGATACCCAGGATATGTCCTCTCACAATCTGCATGTGTTTAGATATTTTTTCTAATGAGTAGAAAACACTCTATCTGCTTGTTTCCCATGTCAGAGCCTAGGCCCTGCCCTTCCACGGTGGTAGGTATAATTCTAAGATGTCCTTCAAGATACTGCACCACTACTAACGTGCACACACCTTTTCCCAGTTTTTCAATCGAACACAATCCTAGGCGCTTCTGTGAAGGGATTTTGCAGGTGAAATTTGAGGCCCAAATCAGTTGACCTAAAGGTAAGGATGATAGGGACAGAACCAGAGAAATTCTATGCAGAAAACGGTGAGTTCCCAGAAAGGGCCCCATCCTCAAGCCTGCAACCACAGTCCAGTGAGAATATGCCTTCCTGTTTTCCCACTTGAATGCTGCCTTTTCCAAAACCATCCATGGTCTGCCCCACCCCCCACCCTGTACCCATAAAAACCCTTGACCTGGCTGGCAGAGAAAAAAAACAGCTGAACATTGAGAGGAAAAGGAACAGCTGGACGTAGGGAAGAAGCAGCTTGACTTCAGAGGGATGGCTTGATATGGAACTTTGGAGAAGAGTCCTGATGGAGACAGCCAGACTTCAAGGAAAGAACATCTTTTCATTCTGTTCCTTTTCCAGCTCCCCTTCCCGCTTAGAGCCACTTCCATTGGCAATAAAATCCCCTGCATTTACTATCCTTAAATTCATTTGCGAAACCTGATTTTTCCTGGATGCCAGACAGGAGCTTGAGATACAGAGGGCTGTCACACTGACCCTCGGCCCTCGTAAAAAGGCAGAGGCTCCACTTAACTGTTAAACACTTAAGCCACCTTAGGATAGCAAAACTAAAAGAGCACTTACTGTAACACTCCTGTGGCTTCAGGGATCACAGGGACTCCCCCTCTAGATGCTGCCATGGGGTCTGCACAGTTTTGCTCCTGCTGGTGCCCAGAAGCACTCTCCCTGGCTTCTGCACCCACTCAGCTGTGCTCCCCCTCCCACTAGGGCTGGAGGACAAGCCTGTGAAGCTGGCTAGCTCCAGTGCCTGCATGCCAGTTCCCACCCCCTGCAAAGAAGTCAGGGAAAATTTCCTGTTTCAGGGAGATTATCATTGGTGGGTCTGACCTAATCAGATGAGTCCTTAAAGGGACTGGGCTCTTCCTGGAAAGAGAGATTCGAAGCATGAGGGAGATTTGATGCAAAGGAGATTCTCCATTGCTGACTTTTGATGATAAGGGTGCCACATGGTAGGGAACAATGGGCAGCTCTTAAAAGCTGGGAGCAACTCTGCGAGCAAGAAGCTGGCAATCACAGTCCTATAACCACAGGGAACAAGGTCCTGCCAACAACCTGAACAACCTTGGATGACCCCAAGCCTCAGATTAGAATCACTGGCTGGCACCTTACTTTTATTCTTGTGAGATCCTGAGCAAAGAACCTAGCTGTGTCATGCCTGGACTTCTAACCCGTAGAACTGTGAGCTAATAAACTGTTGTTTTAAGCCATTAAACTTATAGTAGTTGGTTATGCAGTAATAGAAAATGAATAGACCCTCTATACTGAAACTATAACAGATCATATTCAGGGAAATTCTACGAGTCTGTGACTGGAGTGCTACCGGGGAGTCCCCCACTTACTGGCTTGCTAGTTGCTTCCAACAACTTCCTTTGGCACATACGATGAGCAAGACTCTGGAAACTCCTCACAGAAAGTTGACCTGTTGGTCCACTGTGTAATTAGATCATCTCTTCTGGGAATGTAAAAGTAGTTTGCCAGTTACGGCTGCAAAATTGTAGATATTTACATGCCAGAAAATTCATGCTATCCAACAATGGTAGCAAATTGGTGTGCCCATTTGGTTTATAACCAACTCCTCAATAAATGTAAAGAAATTAGCTTAAAAAAAA
>CAUYQU010024294.1:0-55388 GCA_963574635.1 Cheracebus regulus | reverse complement strand
CACTTAAGGTTAATATTGTTATGTGTGAATTTGATCCTGCCATTTTGATGCTAGCTGGTTGTTTTGCCCATTAGTTGACACAGTTTCTTCATTGTGTCAATGCTCTTTACCATTTGGTACATTTTTGGAGTGGCTGGTACTGGTTGTTCCTTTCTATGTTTAGTGCTTCTTTCAGGAGCCCTTGTAAGGAGAAACCCTCATTTCTAAGACCAACCTCTGACTTGAGCCACTCTGAGTAAAGAAGATTTGCATTCAAGGGATCTTGATGCAGTCCATAGTATTATTGAGTGAACACCATCCTTGGCAAGTTTATCTGGGACAGTTCTTGCAGATACACTGTGAAGGGTACCCCTCTAAGAGCTTATGTCTGTCCCCTACTGAGAGGCTTTGCTATCTTAGAGGATGATCAGAAGTGGACTTCTAATGGGAATGCAAAAATGCAATTTTTAAAAGATTTTCCAACTGTTATTTTAAGTTCAGGGGTACATGTGCAGGATGTGCAGGTTTGTTATACAGGTAAACAACAGGTAAACATGTGCCATGGTGGTGTGTCTCATAGATCATCCCATCACCCAGATATTAAGCTCAGCATTCATTGGCTATTCTTCCTGATTCTCTCCCTCCTCCCACCCTTCACCTTCCAATAGGCCCCAGTGTGTGTAGGTCTCTGTGTGTCCATGTGTTCTTATCACTCAGCTTCCACTTATAAGTGAAAACATGCAGTATTTGGTTTTCTGTTCCTCTGTTAGTTTGCTAAAGATAATGGCCTCCAGCTCCATCCATGTCCCTGCAAAAGACATGATCTTATTCTTTTTTATGGCTGCCTGGTATTCCATGGTGTATATGTACCACATTTTCTTTATCCAGTCTATCATTGATGGGCATTTAGGTTGATTGCATGTCTTTAAAATACACATTTTGTACACTGGATAAATTAAGAAACTCCAAGTGAGGAAAACGAGACCAAAAAAGTCCTAATGTAAATAGAAAGTAGGAATGGCAACACAACTCAGTTAAGTTATAAATAGTTGTTTTCTGTTTACTAGCTATACACCAACTGCTGTTTTCTAATTTAATCTTTTAAAAATAATTTTAAAATGAAAAGAATTTTCTGGCTGGGCATGGTGGCTCACGTCTGTAATCCTAGCACTTTGGGAGGCTGAGGTGGGTGGATCACTTGAGGTCAGGAGTTTGATACCAGCCTGGCCAACATGGTAAAACCCTGTCTCTACTAAAAATACAAAAAAATTAGCTTGGCCTGGTGGCAGGCGCCTGTAATCCCAGCTACTCATGAGGCTGAGGCAGGAGAATCGCTCGAACAAGGATGGAGGTTGCAGAGGACTGAGATGGTGCCACTGCCCTCCAGCCTGGGTGATAGAGTAAGACTCCGTCTCTTTCTGGTTCCATCCTGCATCACTGTTGAGTCTTCTAATTCAATAGAGGTTTTGCTTGGAGTCCAGGTTGGTGCCTTTGATGACTGGAGGAGTCACAGTGGAATAACAGTGGGGTTATTCAAAAGTAGAACCCAAGCCTAGAATTTTTTTATTTCTCTTAGGGGAAAACCAGGTTAACTGTTGATCTGACTCTCATCTCTGCATTGTGCTTTCTGTTTTGGAATGCTTTCATGTAGTCATGGCTCAGGTAGAAGACATGTTCCTGGGTTCTTCTTCCTCAGCCTTGTTGTTGTTGTTGTTGCAGTCTTTTTTATTCTTACCTGTATCTTGTAATGCCCATGTCTCTCTCTGAAGATTCGGTATGTGTAGACAGTATTTTTGAACCTGTGGAAAAACGACTATGTGAATCGTAATGTTCTATGCAAATCCATGTAACATCTATTGTTATATTTCATATACGATACCTTTGTTAATCTTCAATCCTAAAAAGAAATTTTTTTTTTTTTTGAGACGGAGTCTTACTCTGTCACCCAGGCTGGAGTGCAGTGGCGCAATGTTGGCTCACCTCAACCTCCGCCTCCTGAGTTCAAGTGATTCTCCTGCCTCAGCCTCCTGAGTAGCTGGGACTACAGGCATGCACCACCAAGCTCAGCTAATCTCTGTATTTTTAGCAGAAACAAGGTTTCACCATATTTGCCAGGCTGATCTTGAACTTCTGATTCAAGTGATCCACCCGCCTCAGTCTCCAAAGTGCTTGGATTATAGGCATGAGCCACCGCACCTGGCCAAAAGAAACTGTCTTAATTCACTTTTTTGCTGCTATAATAGACTACCACAGACTGGGTAAATTATAAATAATAGAAGTTTATTTGGCTCACAGTTCTGGAGGCTGGAAAATTCAAGATGGAAGAGCTGCATCTGGTGAAGGTGTTCTTGCTGTGTTGTTATATGATGCAGGGGCATCGCATGGGTGAGACACAAAGAGACAGGATGGGGGACCAAACTTATCTTTTTCTCAGGAGCCCACTTTCTCAATAACTCACTCACTCATGAGAGATAACAGCATTAATCACCTCTTAAATGTCCCACCTCTTAATACTATTAAAACAAAAATTAAATTCCAACATGCGTTTCGAAGGAGACATTCAAACCATAGCACTAATCACTTTCAGGCCCCTTCATTTGTGGAAATTTGAAAACAACAACAACAACAACAACAACAGGGTTTTGAAACGGGAACTCTTATTCTGATGTTGAAAGTCTCGGCTGTAGGAAAGAGAATTAGGAAAGAAGGTCTGTCTACAACTTCCACAGTCTTGATGCTTCTCTCTAGTTTTATTTATTTAATTTAATTTATTTATTTAGTGTGTGCAACCGGGTCTCACTCTGTCACCCAGGTGGGGAGTGCAGTGGCATGATCACGGCTCACTGCAGCCTGGACCTTCCTGGGTTCAACCGATTCTCCCAGCTCAGCCTCATGAGTAGCTGGAACTACAGAGCACAACACCACACTCAGCTAGTTTTTTTTGTATATTTTGTAGAGATGGGGTTTTGCCACGTTGCCCAGGTGGGTCTCAAACTCCTGAACTCGAGCCATCTGCCTGCCTTGGCCTCTCAAAGTGTTGGGATTACAGGCGTGAGCCACCGCACCTGGCCACTAGTATTTTCTCTTAGTTTTAAAATACATAGAAAAATGCATGACAATAGTAGCACAAAGGCTTAGGTGAAGTGTGAGAGAAATGAAAGTATATTATTATAAGGTTCTGATACTACAGGCAAAGTAGCATAATGTTTCTCAAATATAGGCTGTAAGTTAAAAATACTAAGTAAACTACTAAAACTCAAGGGGTTATAGCTAGCAAATCCTCACAAGAGATAATTTGGAAACATAAAAAATAGTCAATCAACCCCAAAGTAGGCAGGTTACTTATTAGATATCACTCCAAAACCATGATCCACAGGAGGCAAAATTGATAAAATGGACTTCATTAAAATTAAGAATCTCTCGCTTTTGAAATATACCATTAAAAAAAGGAAAATACAAGTTACCAACTGGAAAAAAGATACTGCAAATCAGCCATCTCATAAGAGACTGACATCCAAAATATGTAAAGAATTATCACAACTCATAATAATAAAATAATCTAATTTTAAAATATGCAAAATATTTGAACAGACACCTCATCAAAGAAAATATACCCATGCATTTACCGTCAGTTGATTTTTGACAAAGGGATCAAGAACACACAATGGGAAAAGAACAGCCTCTTCAATAAACTGTTTGGGAAAAACTGGATCTCCACAGGCAGAAAAATAAAGTTGGATCCTTATTTCATACCTTATGTGAAAATCAACTGAAAATGCATTAAGACTTGAATGTAAGACCTGGAGCTGCAAAACTACTGGAAGAAACCACGGGAGAATAGCTCCACAACATTAGTCTGACCTACGATTTTTGGATATCATGCCTAAAGCGTGGGCAACAAAGGCGAATAATAGACAAATGGAATTGTATCAACCTAAAAAGCTTCTGCACAGCAAAGAAAACAACAAAGCAAACAGACAACCCACAGCACGGGGCACGGTGGCTCACGCCTGTAATTCCAGCACTTTGGGAAGCTGAGGCAGCAGAATCATTTGAACCTGGGAGGCGGAGGTTGCAGTGAGCCAAGGTTGCGCCACTGCGCTCCAACCTGAGAAACAGAGCAAGGCTCCATCTCAAAAAAAAAAAAAAAAGAAAAGAAAAGAGAAAGACAGACAACCCAGAGTAGGAGAATATATTTGCACACCATACATCTGATAAGGGGTTAATATCCAAAATATATAAGCAACTCATACAACTCAATAGCAAGAACACAAATAACTGTATTTAAAAATTAACAAAGAATTTGAATAGACATTTTTCAAAAGAAGACATACAAATGGCCAACAGGTACCTGAAAAAAATGCTCATCATCACTAATCATCAGATAAATGCAAATCAAAACCATAATGAGCTGTCATTACAGATCCATTAGAATGGCTATTATCAAAAAGACAAAGGATATGGAGAAAGGGGAACCCTTGTACAATGCTGATGGGAATGTAAATTAGCATAGCCATATGGAAAACAGTATGGAGGTTCCTCAAAAAATTAAAAATAGAATTATTCTATAACCCCACTACTGTGTATATATTCAATGAAAATGAATCTAATATGTTGAAGAAATAGCTGCACTCCTGCTTTTATTACAACATTAGTCACAATAGCCAAGACATGGAATCAACCTAAGTTGATTAACAGATGAATGAAGAAAGTTACACATACACACACACACACACACACACACACACACACACACACACACACACACAATGGAATATTATTCAGTCATAGAAAAATAAAATCCTGTTACTGCAACAACATGGATGAATCTGGAGGACATTATCCAAAGTGAAATAAGCCAGGCACAGAAAGAAAAATAACCACATGGTCTCACTCATATGTGACACCTAAAAAAGTTGATCTCATTAAACTAAAGAGTAAAATGGTGGTTCTCAGGCACTGGCCATGGGAAAGGGAGGACTGGGAAAATATTGGTCAAAGGATACAAAATCTCAGCGGGGCAAAAGATCTATTGTACAAGATGGTGACTATAGTTAATAACCATATACTATAGTTAATAACCATATATTATCTGCTTAGATGGGGCACAGTGGCACAGGCCTGCAATCCCAGCACTTTGGGAGGCCAAAGTGGGCAGATCTCCTGAGGTCTGGAATTGAAGACCAGCCTGGCCAACATGGTGAAACTCTGTCTCTACAAATATAAAAATTACAAAATACAAAAATTAGCTGGGCATGGTGGTGGGCACCTGTAATCCCAGCTACTCAGGAGGCTGAGGCAGGAGAATCACTTGAACGCAGGATGGAGGTTGCAAAGAGCTGAAATGGTGCCACTGCATTCCAGCCTGGGTGACAGAGTGAGACTCCGTCTCAAAAAAATAAATAAAATAAAAACCATATATTATTGAAAAATGCTGAGAGGCAATTTTAAGTTTTCTCACTACAAAAATAATAACTTGATAAGGTAATGCATATGTTAATTAGCTAGATTTAGTCATTCCACTATATGTATGTATACATATATATATATATATATATTTAAACATCACATTATACACAATAAATGCATACTTTATCAAATAAAATAAATTAGATTGTATACTTTAATATGTACAGCTTATTTTACTTGAGTTAGACTTTAAGTTTTTAAAAATAAAAAAGTAAAATCTGCTGTTGAACCTCAATAAAACAAGGAAAGGGAATACATGGATGGCAAATAAGCACGTGAAAGGATACTCAGTATCATTAGTCATTAGTGAAATGCAAATGCAGCTCATGATGAGATACCACTACACTTACTAATATGGTTAAAATGTAAAAGACTGACCGTTCCGCATGTTGATGAGGACGTGGAGCAATCAGAATTCATGTAACACCCATGCGAATGGTGAGACGGTACAGTCGCTTTGGAAAACAGTTTCGCAGTTTCTTAAAAAAGATAAGCCTCCGTGGAACACACAACTTAGCCATTCCAGTCCAGATTACTTACCCAGGAGAAATGAAAGCATATGCCCACACAAAGACTTCGTGACAAATATTCATAACAACTTTAGTCGTAATAGCTATAAATGAGTAAACAAATTGGGATATATCCCTACAGTGGAACGCTATTCAGCAACGCAAAAGAATGAACTATTGATGCATGCAACAACATAGATGGATCTCAAAATAATTACTCTGAATAAAAGAAGTCATACAAAAAAGACTACATACTCTATGATTTGATTTATATTAAATTCTGGAAAATACATATTAATCTGTAGTGCCAAAAACCCGACCATCATGGCCTGGAGTCTGAGCCTAGGTGGGAGGTATGATAATGAGAGATTATAAAGGGGTGCAAGAAAAGTTTTGGAAGTGATTAATACGTTCATTACCTTGGTTGTGTTAGTTTCATAGGTGTATACACATGTCAAAATCCATCAAATTGTATACTTATTTTATGTCAATGATACCTCAGTAAAGCTGTAAGACACATTCATGGCATTAAAAGGTAGATGAATATAATTTATCTTTATAATATATAAACTAAATTTTAATTCCATATATACATATATATAGTTTTGCTATTTTCATGATTGGTTTTTGGCATCAGATAGAAAAAGTGTTTCCTATTTGTGCTGTTGTGTTCTCAATAAATACGTAATGGCTTGACCCTCAGTGTGGGAGTGATACACAGTGGATCCTTCCTTTTTGTTTATTCCATTCAACAAGCATATATTAAGCACTTATTATGTCCCATATGTGGTCCTAAGCATTGGTAATACAGTGATAAATACTACTGGCTATGTTTCTGCCCTCATGAAGTTACATTCCAGTAAAAGGAGAAAACGTGATGAAAATGAAACAGTCATATGACAGAGAGAGACAGAGTGGCTGCTTTCCACTGGGTACAGGAAAGGTTTCTCTGAAGAGGTCACATCAATCAATTCATGCTTCAAGATACAACCCTTTGCAAGCAAAGCCAGAATTACTATTATGACACAAGTGTTAGCCTGCTTGTCTTCACTGACACAGAAAAAGTTACCATGTAGGTGTTTTCCATGAAGCAAACATTTCGCTAAGTATGGACATGCATTATCTTATCTGTCTTTTGCAAAGCCCTTTGCAGTAGGTGACATGATCACAATTTTGTGAGAAAATAAACTGTAGCTTCTTATTTAATAACTTGCCCAGGGCCAAACTGCTAATATGTTATTACGTTCCCTCTCTTACCAATGTCCCCAGCTTCACTGAAATATATTTCAGGTAATCACCTTGGATGTGTGTTATAAAATGCCCAAGCAGGGGATCTGAGGGCTTGGCAGTGGACTCTGATATGCAGTGTCCTCTTCTTCTCTGCTGCATTAAAATGGCAATATACTAACCTCAGCGCATTCACCAAGCTAAATATCTAGTAATGAAGATACTATGGGGAAGGTTAGAAACAGAGAAAGAAAGTCACAGAGAGAGTTGACCTAGCAGCATATGGCACT
The DNA here is from genome assembly GCA_963574635.1 of Cheracebus regulus. Lineage (NCBI taxonomy): Eukaryota > Metazoa > Chordata > Mammalia > Primates > Pitheciidae > Cheracebus > Cheracebus regulus. The sequence goes on along the minus strand of CAUYQU010024294.1, from coordinate 47,914 downwards.
CATCAGAAAGCTATGTGGTAACTGCGGACAGGAAATGTTTTCTGATCGTACAGTATGATAGAGCTTCTAGACAGCTCCAATGTGTAAAATGCTGTCTGTGTAGTGTGCCTTTGTGAGTGTCAGGAACTCTAAGTCTGCCTTTATCATCAGTCGAATTAAATGGAGTAGATATTAGGAGGTGCAAAGGGTTCATCTGCAAGTGTGAAGGAAAGGAGGACGTTGCAAAGCCATAGGAAGGCTGCAGATAAGAAAGACCTGAGCCCTAACCTACTGCATGCTCTCATTAAGAAGAATAATGGCAATGTTCTTTCTACTGCCTTGAGAGTCATTGATGAATCTCAGATTCTGAGACTTTTGGAAGGATTGTAGAGTACAGAAAGAAAAGAAATGATCCACTTCATTGTAGTTGCTTATAAAGCTAATGAAAGTTCGTTTTAGAAAAACCAAATGTAGAGAAAGGTACAAAAAAGAAAGCAGAAGTTGTATCAGTCTCACCACTCTGAAATCACCATTTAAAAAAATATTTCAGCATACATCTCTCCAGACTTTTCTCTGTGCATTTATAAGCCAATATATGTACATAATGGTTTATTACATATGATTGTTTGCAACCTGTTTTTTCCATAATTGTAGGTATCTTTCCTCATCCCTTTATGACTGCTTAGTATAACGATTTGATTTGCTATATTATAATGTATACATATCATACATTTAGGTTATTTTCAATTTTCATTTCCAATTTAGTCCAATGGGCCCAGTGTAATTTGGGACGATTAACATTTTTGTACTTACATCTGTGAAAGTTGGCCCAACTCTCTAGTTAGGGTAAAATCCTAGATGTTTAAAAATCTTCACGCACACTGACAAATTAGTACCATGAAAGGTTGCACCAAGATACACTGAGATCAGGAGCAGTGATAAGGCCAGAGGCCAAAAGTCTTAAAATATTTCTTTATTGACTTGGGTTCCCCACTTGCGTCATGGAATGGAAAAATGCCGAACACATTGTTGACATTATAGGGCACAGGCAATTGCATTTCCTTCCACTGACCTTTTGAAGATTAGGTAAAATAAAAAACTCAAACACTAATAAGGTTCCCCACAATGGTGGCCACACATGAGACCACGCTAATCTGTGGACTGTTCATGCACTGAGCAGGGATTCAGAGATGGGCACAGCACTTCATGGAATGATTTCTTTGAAAGCTAAACCAGATTAGAAAGAGTAAAACAATTCAAAGATATGCAAAAACTTGCCATCATTTCCCAGCTTCAGTGTGTTCTTCATGTCAGATTGAAGTTCCTAAATTCACTAGTCTTGTCACTTCCATGCTCAAAAACCATCCATGTTTCCCCATTATCTATAGAACCACTCTTAAAATTCCATGATCTTATCCCACCCTCCTTTTCCAAAAGCTGGTTTCCAAACTACATTTTAGGAGCCCTACAGGGTTTAAAGTATCCAACTTCTAGACCCCTGTTCCTACACCCTCCCCTTCCTAAAACGCCTTCCATCCCATTTCCATGTAACCAGATCTTATCCACTCTTTATTTATTTGATTATTTATTTTATTTTGAGATGGAAAGTCTCTCTCTGTCTCCCAGGTTGGATAGCAGTGGTGCCATCTCAGCTCATTGCAACCTCTGCCTCCCAGGTTTAAGCAATTCTCATGCCTCAGCCTCCTGAGTAGCTGTGATACAGGTACACCCACCATGACCAGCTAATCTTTGTATTTTTAGTAGAGATGAAGGTTTCAATATGTTGGCCATATGAAATGAGGCCATATGTTGGCCTCATTTTATTATGAGGTCTTGAATTCCTGACCTCAGTGATCTGCCCACCTCAGGCTCCCAGAGTGCTAGGATTATAGGCGTGAACCACCGCACCTAGCCAATATATATTTTTCTTTAAATGGTACTGTGGATGTAGGTATGAGAGAGAGAGCCTGTCTCTCCAGTATCATTTAAAGAAAGAAATATGTCCTAATGTGTTCTATTAGTAATGACAATCACTTTTGTCTTTAATCAGACTTCTGAGCCTACTCCATGGCCCATTTGTGTACTTCCTCGTAAAATCCATTTTTAGCAAAGAATCCTACTAAGTCAGTTTGGCGAGGACACCTCACCGTAGATATCTGATCGCTGTCAGATTCTGATGAGATTCCTCATCCTCCAACATCCCCCAGGCAACATCTGATCACCTGGGCTGTCTTCAGCTACAAGTCTGTTAGGCTGGCTTAGCCAGAGTTCCCTTTACCCCTGATGTTTCCTCTGAGTAATTTTCTAGCCACTGACCCCACACTACTCCTTGGCCATAAATTCCCACTTATCCGTGCTGTATTCAGAGTTGAGTCCAGTCTCTCTTCTGCACTGCAAGAGCTCATTGCAGTGGTTCCTATATCTATTGTAATAATCCTAAATAAAGTCTTCCCAACCATGATTTAACAAGTGACATAGAGTAATTTTTTTTCTTAACAAGAGGCACCGGGGTTTCAATTTCTGTTACAGGTATAATAACAGGTTCAGTGGTCCCTACTTTACAAAGAGGAAAATACATAAAGATAGGAGGTTTCTAGTGATTTCTGTTCATATTTCTGTTCAAGATTGCTTTCTAAATTGGGTATAAACAAGTTCCTTCTGCTAGGTCTCTTTGATACTGTAGCCTGGAATTTCATTTCTCTTTTTTTGAGACAGAGTCTCACTCTGTTGTCCAGGCTGGAGTGCAGTGGTGCAATCTCGGCTCACTGCAGCCTCTGTCTCCTGGGTTCAAGAGATTCTCCGGCCGGGCGCAGTGGCGCATGCCTGTAGTCCCAGCTATTCGGGATGCTGAGGCTGGAGGATCTCTTGAGTCCAGGAGTTCTGGGCTGTAGTGCGCTATGCCGATCGGGTGTCCGCACTAAGTTCGGCATCAATATGGTGACCTCCCAGGAGTGGGGGACCACCAGGTTGCCTAGGGAGGGGTGAACCGGCCCAGGTCGGAAACGGAGCAGGTCAAAACTCCCGTGCTGATCAGTAGTGGGATTGCGCCTGTGAATAGCCACTGCACTCCAGCCTGAGCAACATAGCGAGACCCCGTCTCTTAAAAAAAAAAAAAGAAAAGAAAAAATTATATAAAACTTTATCAACTATAGTAAAGTAATCTACAAATTAAATTTCAGGGCCATAATATAACCATACAAAGGAAAGACAGACATTAAACAAAGATGGAAAGAGGAAGGGGAAAGAAAGAGTGACATGGGGCAGAGCAGACGAAGAAGAGCTCTTGGGAAAGAAAGAATGAGAAAAAAAGAAAAGAAAGGCTTTCAGGGAGATAAAAAAGAAGGGAGGCTAGGCACGGTGGCTCACACCTGTAATCCCAACACGTTAAGAGGCTGAGGTGGGCGGATCACCTGACGTCAAGAGTTTGAGACCAGCCTGGCCAACGTGGTGAAACCCTGTCTCTACTAAAAATACAAAATCAGCCAGGCATGGTGGCATATGCCTGTAATCCCAGCTACTCCAGAGGCTGAGGTGGGCGGATCACCTGACATCAAGAGTTTGAGACCAGCCTGGCCAACGTGGTGAAACCCTGTCTCTACTAAAAATTCAAAATCAGCCAGGCGTGGTGGCATATGCCTGTAATCCCAGGTACTCGAGAGGCTGAGGCAGGAGAATCACTTGAACCCGAGGCAGTGGTTGCAGTGAGCTGAGGCCGGGCCATTGCACTCCAGCCTGGGTAACAGAGTGAGATCCCTTCTCAAAAAAAAAAAAAAGAGAGAATTTACCTTAAAGATTTTCTCACAAAAGCTTGTCAAGAGATACATATAAAGCTGCTCATCACAGCAACGGTCAAATAATAAAAAAGTACCCTTGCAACAAAGATGACAAAAAAGAAAAAAGCAAGAAAGAATGCTCAGAAAACAAAAAGTGGAAACAATCAAGACATCCATCAAAAATGGAGTTAAAATAATTGTGAAGGCTGGGCACAGTGGTTCACACCTGTAATCCTTCACTTTTGGAAGCTGAGGCAGGTGGACTGCCTGAGGTCAGGAGTTCGAGACTAGCTTGACCAACATGGTGAAACCCCATCTCTACTAAAAATAAACCTGTATTTTGGCATGTACCTGTAGTCCCAGATACTCAGGAGCTGAGACAGGAGAATCACGTGGACCCGGGAGGCGGAGGTTGCAGTGAGTCAAGACCAAGCCATTGCATTCTAGCCTGGGCAACAAGAGCAAAACTCCGTCTCAAAAAAATAAAAATAAAAATAAATAATTGTGGGCTGGGTGTGGTGGCTCACACCTGTAATCCCAGCACTTTGTGAGGCCAAGGCAGGCAGATCACAAGGTCGGGAGTTCAAGACCAGCCTGGCCAGCATGGTGAAACACCGTCTCTACTAAAATTACAAAAAAATTGGTCACGCGCGGTAGCTCATACTTCTAATACTAGCACATTGGGAGGCCGAGGCAGGTGGATCACAAGGTCTGGAGATTGAGACCATCCTGGCCAACATGGTGAAAACTCATCTCTACTAAAAATATAAAAATTAGCTGGGCGTGGTGGCGTGCACCTGTAGTCCCAGCTACTCAGGAGGTTGAGGCAGGAGAATTGCTTGAACCCAGGAGGTGGAGGTGGAGGTAAGCCGAGATCGCACCACTGCACTCCAGCCTGGCACCTGGCAACAGAGCGAGACTCTATCTCAAAAAAAAAAATACAAAAAATTAGCCAGGTGTGGTGGCAGGCACCTGTAATCCCAGCTACTTGGGAGGCTGAGGCAAGAGAATTGTTTGAACCCAGGTGGCGGAGGTGGATTCAAACGTGAGACGAGATCATGCCATTGCACTCCAGCCTGGGTGACGGAGCAAGAATGTCTTGAGGAAAAAAAGAAAAATAAATAAAAATTGTGTTATACAATTGGTGCCCTTAAAAAGATGGGGATAACGGCACGCGAGCAAGATGCCGTCTAAAAAAAAAAAAAAAAAAAACTGCTATGTGGAAAATTGGGGAGGGGGCAGCACAGAACAAGAAAAACCAGGAGACAAATTAGGAGGCTGAATAATGGTAGCTTGGATGGGAGGTGGTGGGGCTGGGAGGATAGGGGGTGGAGGTTGGGGATAAGCGGGGGGTTGAGGGGGAATGTAGAGAAAAGAGGGATGGATCAATGTTTGGTTTGAGGGAGAAGTTCAAGTGCATTTCTCCCCTTGGATTTTAGAAGAAACTTATGTCTGCAAAAAAATTATTTTTGTGTAAGCTAGCTAGAACTGTTTTCCCCTGCTCTTATGCAAAAGAGCCTTAGTAAGCACATCCAACAAAACTGTGAAAATCAATGTATTACTTCTTTTTTTTTTTTTTTTTTTTTGAGACAGGGCCTTACTCTGTTGCCCAGGCTGGAGTGCAGTGGCATAATCTAAGCTCACTGCAACCTCTGCCTCCTGGGTTCATACAATTCTCTTGCCTCAGCCTCCTGAGTAGAGCTGAGACCACAGGTGCCTGCTACCATGCCCAGCTAATTTTTGTATGTTTTTGTAGAGACAGAGTTTTGCCATATTGCCCAGACTGTTCTCAAGCTCCTGTGCTCAAGTGATCTGCCTGCCTCAGCTACCCAAACTGCTGGGATTACAGGCGTGAGCCACCATGCCAGGTGTATTACTTTTTTAATTTTTTTTTTGAGACAGAATCTTGCCTTGTCACCTAGGCTCGAGTACAGTTGCCCAGTCTTGGCTCACTGCAACCTCCGCCTCCTGGGTTCAAGCAATCCTCTTGCCTCAGCCTCCCAAGTAGCTGGGATTATAGGTGTGCGCCACCACACCTGGCTAATTTTTATATTTCTAGTAGATCTAGGGTTTTGCCATGTTGGTCAGACTGGTCTCAAACACCTGATCTCAAGTGATCCACCTACCTCAGCCTCCCAAAGTGCTGGGATTACAGGTATGAGCCACCACGCCTAGTCAGAAAATACAGGTTTTAATTTAAACCTGTAATCCAAATTAGATTTAGAGAGAAGTTTTGAATGGGCTGTTAGAAACAGAGGCCAACGCTGCTCCCGGGCCTCTCCAATGTTAGATCAGGTTCTTCTGAATACTCAGAGGAGTTACTAGGTAGTGAGGTTCTAGGGGATCACACATACTGATTATTACTCACATAGAAGCTTCTCCTTTTGCAGGGTGTCTGGTATCAAATCCTCTTTTTCCCGAGGAGAGCCATTCAACAGGTATCGAGGGTTATTCTTCTGAATATGCTGATGCGTTGCAGAGTTTGGTAAACTGCCTCTTTGAGCTAAAAATAGACTTTAATTAAAGTTGTTGTAAAGTTGACTCATCACTTCTAACATCTAGGTCAATACCAAGCCACTACTCCTTTTAACACCACCTACCACCACAGGCCTTTGCAATGAATACGTTGCATTTTTCAAAGAGCTTTCACATTCCAACTTACGTGAGCGAAGCATAATTATCCCCCCCTTACAGCTGGGGAAATGTATGTAAAGAGGAGACTTGAGAAGTAGCCTCGTGTAGTAGAGTGAGAAAAATCTTGGGAGGCAGAAAGATCCTGAAGCTACAAGAGCTTTGCTGGAACTCAGATAATGATAGTCCAGGGGTGGAAGGGTTGCTTGAGCCTGAAGTGGAGGCCACTGCCCTCCAGCCTGAGTGACAGAGCAAGATCCTGTCTCAAAAAAAAAAAAAAAATTTGACCCAAAGGTTTGGAACACTTTGGCATACTGAACACTTTGAACTAAATATAGAAAGGGCTCCAAGCCTCAACAACGTAAAATTTACTCATGTAACAAACCTGCACATGTACCCTATAATCTATAATAAAAGTTGAAAACATAAAACAGAAAAGTCTTAGAAGCTGCCTCAAAATCAAGGACTTTCTGAACTTTCCTGTCTCCCCACTACCCCAAGAGCAGGAAGGGACTCTCTCCGGAATTCCTTATTCGACTAAGGAAACTTCTTTCCAAAAGAAAAGCAGTTAAGTTCCCTTCCCTAGGAATCTCATCAAATAACCAGTAAAGATGAACCACCAAAGAGGAGACTAAAAATTGGCACCACACCCAGAGAGACTTTTCATCAATTCTCAGGGCAACTCTGAGGGCAACTATTTGCATAAGACAACCTTTCTTCAGTGAAGCTCTTCCCCTCACTTTCTTACCACCCCTCCCGGGAGCTCAAAGGAACTTTGTCCCAGGACATGGTTCTTGGAGCCCATTCCCTTCTCCTGAAAATCATTTACTACCCTCACAATTGCCTGCACACCTCTCTCCCTGAATTTCTCTCTCCCTATTAAGAGGGTATTTAAACTTCAACAATCTGGCCCTACTTTGAGTCTCCTATTTGTGGGAATCACATGTCCACATACACATAAATTTGTATGCCTTTTTCTCCTATTAGTCTGTCCATTACCAGTCAAACTTTCAGAAACACTGGAAGGAAAGCCTTCCCTCTGCCCCTACAGCTGCTGAGAGAGCCAAACCCAGGTGAAAGCAAGTATCAAAGTGGCAGTGGAGCAATGAAACCCAAAGCTACTTTTTCCTAAGGGCATCTGCTGAATCTGGCAAACTAGAAATTTAATTTTCTTTTTCTTTTTCTGACACAGAGTCTCGTTTTGTCACCCAGGCTAGAGTGCAGTGGTGCAATCTCAGCTCACTGCAACCTCCACCTCCCAGCTTCAAGCAGTTCTCTGCTTCAGCCTCTAGAGTAGCTGGGATTTCAGGCATCTGTCACCATGCCCAACTAATTTTTTGTATTTTTTAGTAGAGATGGGGTTTCACCATCTTGGCCAGGCTGGTCTTGAACTCCTGACCTCATGATCCATCTGCCTTGGCCTCCCAAAGTGCTGGGATTAGGTGCACATCACCACGTCCAGCTAATTTTTTGTATTTTTAGTAGAGGTAGGGTTTCGCCATTGTTGGCCAGGCTGGTCTGGAACTCCTGGCTTCAACTGATCTGCTCACTTAAGCCTCCCAAAGTGCTGAGATTACAGGTGTGAGCCATTGCACTGTATCCCATCATTTTGGGAGGCCGAGGCAGGTGGATCACTTGAGGTCAGGAGTTTGAGACCAGCCTGGCCAACAGGTGAAACCTTTTGTCTACTAAAAATACAAAAATGAGGACAGGAACAGTGGCTCATGTCTGTAATCCCAGCACTTTGGGAGGCCAAGGAGGGTGGATCACCTGAGGTCAGAAGTTGGAGACCAGCCTCACCCAACATGGCAAAACCCTGTTTCTACTAAAACTACACAAAAAATTAGCCAGGCGTGGTGGTGGGCACCTGTAATCCCAGCTACTTGGGAGGCTGAGGCAGGAGAATCGCTTGAACCTGGGAGGTGGAGGTTGCAGTGAGCCGAAATTGCGCCATTGCACTCCAGCCTGGGCAAAAAGAGTGAGACTTCACCTCAGGAAAAAAAAAAAAAAAGGAGAAACAAAAATTAGCCGGGCATGGCGGCATGTGCCTGTAATCCCAGCTACTCAGGAGGCTGAGGCAGGATAATCGCTTGAATCTGGGAGGCAGAGGTTGCAATGAGCCAAGAGCACGCCACTGCACTCCATCCTGAACAGAATGAGACTCCATCTCATAGTAAAATAAAATGTCATAAGCCAATTGCAAAATGTATATAGGAAGGCAAAGACTCAAGAACAGCTGACACTTTTGAAGAACAAGGTGGGAGACATGTCTTTCCAGATACCAAGACTATTTTAAGGCCATATAGTAATTTAAAAGACAGGGATACTGGTAAAGGATAGACAAACAGATCCTTGGAATAGAGAGCCCAGAAACGGACCTTTGTATTAAGTGACTCTGTCTACCTGACAGAGGTGACCTTGCAGATCAATGGGGAAAGGAAGTACTTTTCACTAATGGTAGAGGAAAAAGTATTCGTCAATTCAATGTATTTATTAGCCTACCCAAGTGCAACCCTCCCAGTTAACAAGGCAGTTTTCTCCTTGAGCTCAGGAAAAGTGATACTAGATAAGAACACGGTATTATTACCTTTAAAGTAGCCATAATATTGGAGGTGACGGTACATAAAGTCTTCATAGGGATCAGGAAGTCTGTGAGTCTATGAAAGGAAGGGCCACTTCAATCAAGATGTTTTCAAACGATAACAGACTCAACAAAAAGTACATGAGCGTTGTTGCAGAGGACTAAACTACACCCAGCGAACCACATTCCATACGAATTATTCTATCGTAGGGATCAAGATCTTCAGCTGGGAAAAGATGCCACCAGAACATCCCTTCTCATCTAGTATCGGATTTCTGTGGAGTTCCCTGAAGAAATTTGCGGCTTTCTGTGTTGTGTACCGACCTCCTGCTTTAGCTGCGTTTCCAAGGCTGGGAACATGTTACTTCTGCACGGTGGGCTGAAAACTAGTCCGTGACGTTAGCATCCAGCAGCAAACCCTGCCCAATTTCCAAGTAGGCAGGTGATTACATACGAGAAGCTACAAAGCCAGAACAAGACAAGTGAAAAAAACTGCCAAAACCTCCCTGCAACCCCTAGCTCCCGCTTGACTTCGGAAAACTCTGCCAACCCAGCTTCTCCTCAGCCAAACAAGGTGGTCAGGTCGAGGCCGGAGGTGCACCTGAGACAAGGAGGACGGCTGGTCTTCCTGCCTCTTCCCAAGGTACTGGCCCCATGATTCCTTCTCCCTGAGAAGGGAGATGCTCGCCACAGAGAAGTGAAAGAAATGGGGATGGGAGCACGCGGCGGAGTCGTCTCGGGGTAGATGGAAAAAGGTCAGGGGATCGGGAGAGTGGGCCCTGAAAACTTGAATTCAAGGTTCAGAGGAACCTGGTCAGGGGCAGGTTGTGAGGGGGTTTCCAAAGGGTAGGAAGGAGAGGGGGAGCAGAAACTTCCGAAGAAGATGGGTGCGACTGCCTTCGCGCCCCGGCCCGTCCCGAGCAGCATGGATGGGTGCAGCAGAGATGCCCGAGCGAGGCAGGCGCCCACCGCACTTACGTACAGAGGCCAAGGCTTGTGCGGGAAAGGGGACAAAATCACCGCACCTGCCTACCAGCGCTTTCTGTGAGGGCCCAGGTAGCCTAGCAATCGAGAGCGGGAAGCGGAAGAAGGGCGGGGCTGCCGGGCGCTTCCGGGGACCTAGGCTCCTCCCCCCGGGAGGGAGCCGGCAACCCGGGAAGGTCAACGATAAGCTTGGCGGGCAGCGGCGATTCAGACTCATTCTTCCCCTCATACATTCCCGCCCCGGCCTGGGAATCGAAACCGCAGTGATGAATACAGTGTCAGCAGCCCTCAACATATTTCCAAGCTCGTTTCCTGTTGCTTAGCTTTAGATCATTCTTATGTATACTTTGCTCTAAGAGAGCTGCTCCTCCTCTGCTTTCACCTCTGCTCTCCACTCCATAGCCAGAACGGAAAAATTACCTTCTACACTGAAAAACCTTAAGAAACAAAGCTAGCAAATTCAAATCACACATTTTGATTTGGTTTTAAAAATTATATGCATAGAAATATACTACAATAAAATTCAAACGTGTCTTTGGTTAACTTTATAATCCTGTTACTTTTATCATCAGCGGGGGAAAAAAGCTATAAAGCACCTTTTATTCAAAATGTTACTTATTGCCAGGAAGTAAGTAGGTTAAATATTATCTAACATAGCTACTGGATATTATCCAATCTAGGTATTAGATAATAAAGATATTGTGATATTAGACCCCAAAACTTAGGTCACAGAGCACCGTCTGGTATTAGAAGTCTGTTTGTCTAAACTGGCCCCACCATTCCCCTACTCCCGACTCATGATCTGCTGCTCTTTTTCCTGAAAGCACGAACCTTACAATGTATATGCTTAGGAAAAAAAACAAGTCCTGGTTACATAATGGGGATAACAGGCTTTGATGAGCAAAAGGATAACCCATCAGAATTATAAAAAAAAGCTTTATTAGTGCATATATACAAATTTACAAGGTCAGAAACTGGAGAAATACAAAGAGCTTTAAAACACAATTTGCCTTTTCCTCAGTTTAAAGTGACTTTTACCTGATTGTGATACAACACAAAGTACAGAATGGTAAACTGCTTTTTAAATACTGGAATTTTATGGAGAATACATTCACATGAAGAAAGGAGGTGAATTTTGTTTTGAAACAGGGTTAAGACAATGGAGACATTAATACATAGAATGTCTCTTGTTGCATCTACTGCCACATACTTCAGGGGAAATTCTCAAAATCAAGAATATGAACACCTGCTGCCAATGCTGCTGTTTGTATGCCACCTAGCGTGGGAAATGAGTTACCAGTTCTAGAATTTATGAGAACTACTCTAAAGAGTGTGGCCATCTATCAGCACAAGGTAAACCACTTAGACCTCAGCACTTCAGGGGTGGCCAACAAGAGGAAGAGGCCAGATAAGAGATCCAGATAATCCCAGTCAAGCAAGGTAGAATGCAGAGCTGCCTTCTGAATTGCACTTGTTCTGGAGGAGAAGTTAATCCTTCACTTTTAAAAGTCAGGGAGTCCTCGACAGAGGTGTCATATTCATGAGCCACATGTTCTTCAAGACTGATGAGGTTAATGTACCTAACATGCTAAGTTTGCCAGTGTGAGAATAAATGCTGCATGATCAAAGCAATTCCAATCACCTCATCCTTTAGCAAAACAGAAAAATTACATTTCACAGAAGTGAAACTTTGTATGCATACACTCTTGCCCAGGAAAGTCATATGGTCTCCCCCATAACATCTGTAGTTTATTTGACAACAATAAAACTGGTTAAGACTTTGAACACAAAACAAATAATACAAAAAATGTTTTAAAAACTTAAAAACTATGTGTTTGGAGCCATTTTCCTTCTCTTGAGTCTTGCTCTCCAATCCTCAGGAAGGGCTTCAAAATTAGCATTTCTCTCTGCCATGCCACTGTGAAAACAACACACAGATTATTTCACTGAAAAGAAAAATTAACAGAAGTATTCATTTCGTAATAAACACCAAACTGAAATTGAAAACCTGATCACATCTATGTTTATTAAACTGTTGTTTCTCAGCCAAATATCAGTATATTCTTCAATTTCTTCATTCTGATAGGTCAACCAAACACTTCCCCAATTTTATATATATGTGTATGTGCTTTTTATTTATTTATTTAGAGACGGAATTTCCCTCTTGTTGCCCAGGCTGGAGTGCAATGGTGTGATCTCGGCTCACTGCAACCTCTGCCTCTCGGGTTCAAGCGATTCTCCTGCCTCAGCCTCCCGAGTAGCTGAAATTACAGGCATATGCTACCACACCCAGCTGATTTTGTGGCTTTTTTTTTTAGTAGAGACAGGGTTTCTCCATGTTGCGTCAAGCCAGTCTCAAACTCCCAACCTCAGGTGATCTGTAATCTCAAAGTGTTGGGATTACAGGGGTGAGCCACCACATCCAGGTTTATTTATTTTATATAAATATACCTCCAGTAACCATTAAAGGCACACTGAAGGAATAAAATACATTCTATTAAAGTTTTTTCTTAGCTCACAGGAGTCAACGATTCTTCAAGGCTGATATATCTAACCCTCAATCTACCATCAGAGACCACTGGATCTAATGTTTTTGAGTTTCTCTTTCAAGTAGTAGTATTTGTAAGGATTGAAATTCAAATTCTATCTTGCAATTAGCAGAATGAATGCACTATATTTTTTAATAAAAAATAAGCTAGAACCTATCAGATATGAATTTGAAATCCAGTATTAGACAGCTATATTCTAGGTTACACATTGACAACTAGATGTGTACAGTGAGTTGCAAAGAACGCTGTCCATTTCATAATGTATACCTTCAAAACAGGGAAAACATGAAATAAAAAACTGTATTTGCTGGGTCTTAAGTCTTTAAAATTTCTAGAATTTTCGAGAAAGCCAACTTCCTGCCACAGCCTCCCAAGCATCTAGGACTACAGGTGTGAGCCACAGTGCCCAGCACTTTGGAGATGTTTTTCCTCTGGATATACTACCTAGTCAAAATAAGTATATATATTTTTTAAATCAGGAGATTCTCATTGCAAATAATTGCTCTTCACTCTTAGGGTTCCAGGCTATAAACAGGCTGACCTACCTTGGGCAAGGCATCCACATGTCTCCAGTCCTTGCCTTTTCAGCCTCTCCCATTTGCCCTCCATTTCTGCACGTGGTGCTGACCACCAGACTCTGCCCCAGCTCCTCTGATAGCAGCTGCAATTCCTGGTCCTTGGGGAACTCGAGGCAAGGCCTTGCCTCCAGGACATCTAGTTGGTGCTGGCCCATCTCCACCAGCTTTGCTCGAGGCCTCTCTGGAAGCAAATCTGACCCGGGGTGTATGTTCCTCATTCAGAAGACTGTGACCCCAAGCAGAGTAAACACGTGCCCAGCAATCCCAGGGGACACTACAGGCAGGACTGAGTGCCTTGAGGGGTGCGTGGACTGTGAATCTGAAATGAGCTGCTGATGCAAACAAGAAAGTCTTGGCAAGTCAGCTGGCAGCTCCTGAGGAGATGATTTTCTTCCCGAGTAGATGGAGAAGACATGAACTTTTGGTGAGAAAAACAGCGCCCAGTACAGGCACTAAATACAAGAATGCCCAGAGCAGAAGTTGGCCATTCTGTCCACGATGACCAGGTTGCCCATGATTCCAACACACAGACTCGAGACTTGTCTAGGTTGAGGGTGAAGAAACACAGTGGCCTGTGGGCCTGAAGGATTACTCCTGTCTCCCTGAAAAGTGGGGGCTTGGGGAGCTGGGAGCGCATCCTGCGGAGGGGACGGGGCTTCTGAAGCCACAGGCTGAAAGAGAGCTTGGTTCTCCCCTATGTGGGCTGGGAGACTCACATCTAAAATCTACTTCATAGTTTATATTCTAGGGTAGTAAATTTCTTCCTTCCCTTTTTTTTGGGGGGGCGTGGTGATACAGGAAGAGAAAAGAGACCAATAACAAGTGATTTGATGCTCTAATAATATTTAACAATCCTTGAATTAGGTGTCTGCACTGTATTGAAAGAAAATATTTGGCTATTGGATTAAAACCTAAAAGCCCTTAGAATAACAATAAATAAAGTACAGTTCTGACAACCTAAAACACAGTGAATGTGTGCCCCAGGAGAGGTCTGCAGGCTTGATCCAGAACTGCAAATGCAAGCTTAAGATCTCTTTGAAGTCTCATGCTTGGTCTTTGAAATTCATCCAGTTTTGCCTTCTACCCATGAATGTTTATTTTAATATGAAAATCATGCTTTTTCTCCTCTAAAAATCACTCAGTCAAACCCAACGCTTTAGGAAGGTGTGGCAGGGGAACACATGGCCCAGTTTCAGATGCCCAGGGATTTGAATCATCAGGTGTCCAGAATTGCCAGGCACATTTAGACAAAGGCTGGTTGGCGATTGGGCTGCCATAGATGGAAAGGGCAGGGAGCACAGGTGACAGGCTCTGGGTGATGGTCAGAGACACTACACAGCACCTTTCATCAAAGAACTAGGAAAAAATAATTATACTGGGAGTCACACACACAGGCTCACAGGACCTCTAATATCCTTGGCATCCTGGTTATACTCTGCATTAGTTCAGGGAGGTTAGGCTGAGATAACAAAATAAACCCAAATGTGCACTAGCTCACCATCATAGAAATAAAAAAGCTCAGCCAGGTGCGGTGGCTCACGCCTGTAATCCCAGCACTTTGGGAGCCTGAGGTGGGTGGATCACCTGAGGTCGGGAGTTCAAGACCAGCCTGGCCAACATAGAGAAACCCAAACTCTACTAAAAATACAAAATTAGCTCAGCGAGGTGGTGCATGCCTGTAATCCCAGCTACTTGGGAGGCTGAGGCAGGAGAATCGCTTAGACCTAGGAAGCAGAGGTTGTGGTGAGCCAAGATCATGCCATTGCACTCCAGCCTGGGCAACAAGAGCAAAACTCTATCAAGAAAACAAGCAAACAAACAAACAAAAAAACAAATATAACAGCTCACAGAGGGCTGGGTGGACAAGTCTACCCCATGTAGTCATATGAGAACCATGTAGTCACACGCTGATGGCGGCTGATGGTAGTCATCTGTAACATGGAGCTCGCCTGAGGGTTGCCACCCCAACTACCCAGAAGATGAAAGAGCATGTCTGAGCATGCCTGCAAAGTTTCTATAGGCCAGACCTGGAAATGACAGATACATATGGCTGCTCACAGTCCATTCATGAGCACTCAGTCATATGATCACACTGGGGGGACACATGGCCCAGTTTCAGAGGCCCAGGGATTTGAATCATCAGGTGTCCAGAATCACCAGGCACATTTAGACAAAGGCTGGTTGGTGATTGGGCTGCCATAGATGGTAAGGGCAGGGAGCACAGGTGCCGGGCAGAGGTTGTGGTGAGCCGCGATCATGCCATTGCACTCCAGCCTGTGCAACGAGAACAAAACTCCATCAAAAAAACAAGTAAACAAACAAAACCCCGAACTGCAGGTATAATCGAGTACCCTCATTTCTCCAAGAGAAACAGAATGAGTTATTTCGTTTATTTCTTTTTCTTCTTTTCCCTGTCCTCCTTTTTCCTTGCTCCCCACTTCCCACTTAGCTCTTTAGAAATGCGATTAAAACCTCCACCTGCCAGATACTCCCTACATGGCCAGATGATCTAACTACCTGTTTACTTAAAAGCTCCAGAGCCACAGCTCTCTCCCACCGGGACATCACCTCAAGAGACAACACGCAATTTGCAACCTAAAGGAGCACGATGGAACTTGCTCCCACCTGGAGAGAATCTCAAGACAACGGCCACCTTACAACCTAGCTCTGCCCATGATGGCACTCGCTGGACCACCCAGTAGATAAGGCAACAACGTAAGTCGGAGCCCTGCACCTGCTGGCTCCCTCTCTGCATGCTGCTCAGACCAGGTTCCCATCTAAAAGCTCTGCTTTCTGTCCCCAGAGGGAAGCAGTCCCCTTAAAGGCAGGAGCCTGTACATCTTCCCCTAAGCTAAGCCTTAAAATAAAGTCACTTTCTTTATACCAGACCTCACCCCTGTTAATTGCACTCTGCAAGCAGCAAGTGAGCCTGCATTTCAGTTACACTCGGAAGTCTGGGAAAGGAGGTCTAGCTGTTTATTCAGGAAGGGAAACCTAGATTTTATAGAGTGGCATGTTTTTTTCATAGCACCTGAGGCCAGGAAATGACATGCACTTGTGCACATTCATTTGAGATGGATGAAATAATGAGACAGCTGCCACGCCATTCCCCAGTACATTTCTGGGTAATCCTAGGCCCACTTCCGTACTTTAATTATATAAAAGGCCTCCTGCCCCCAGTCCGTGAGCTATTGGAAAATTGACTGCATCAGTTATTTATTTCTGAGCATCAGTTTTTCCCAAAGCTTGATCTGATTCCGTTAATTCCAGGCTCTCTGCAATGAAATTAATAAAAATACTTGTCACTCTAAGGAACTGACTAGGTATTGACTAAGAGGTCTGGAGACCTGTATTTTTTTCCTTAAATTATCTCTTTCTTCTTAAAACTATCTTCCATTTCAACCTTTTAAACTAGATTTCAAGAAGCTTCCATGGCACTAATTTAAAATAGAGCCTTGCTCTGTTGCCCAGGCTGGAGTGCAGTGCCATAATCTCGGCTCACTGCAGCCTCTGCCTCCTGGATTCAAGTGATTCTCCTGCCTCAGCCTCCTGAGTAGCTGGGACTACAGGCATGTGCCACCACGATCAGCTAAGTTTTGTACTTTTAGTAGAGATGGGATTTCATCATGTTGGCCAGGCTGGTATCAAACTCCTGACCTCAAGTGATCCACCTGCCTCAACCTCCCAAAGTGCTAGGATTACAGGCATGAGCCATCACACCCAGCCAATATATGACCTTTTCTCACACTAAGTTTGCCCTGCTAACTTCATTGGTTGATCTAGGGCAAATGGGGTTTGTTGTTTTGCATGCTGGAATAGTCATTATTTACAACATATAAAACCAGTATTACATCTATGACAGATCTTCCTCCTAAGTGAGACACTTTACACTCAAATTTAGAACTACTGTTTTTCTGGTTGCTTTGGAGTAGAAAGTGAACATTCCAGACAGAGTTTGGATGTTTGTCTCATCCAGATGTGGAAATGTGACCTCCAACGGTGGTGGTGGGGCCTCGTGGAGAGTGTTTGTATCATGAGGATGGATCCCTCATGAATGGCTTAGTGCCCTCCTCATGGTAATGAGTGAGTTCTCCCTCTGTTAATTCACATGAGAGCTGGTTGCTAAAAAGAGCCTGAGCCTCTTTCTCTGTCTTTCTCACTGTCTTGCCATGTGACACACTGACTCTCTTTCCCTTCCACCATGACTAGAAGCTTTCTGAGGCCTCACCAGAAGCTGAGTAGATGCTGGTGCCATGCTTTTATAGCCCGCAGAACCACGAGCCGAATAAACCTCTTTTCTGTGTAAATTACTTAGACTCTGATGTTCCTTTATAATAAAGCAAAACAGACTAACACAGTCCCCTACCTGCGTCTCTCAGCCAGTATCCCACACAAGGCAGATTATATACATTCACCTTACCAAGGCCAAGAGCCACCTTGGACTTGTACCATTTCCTTGCAGTCCTTCTATTTCCAGAAGGTTGGGGCTCATTTCAAAGCACTGGGGCTCAGATAGCTCTGTCTGCCATTGCTTTATCTTTCCTCTTAGCAACTTGATGGCACCACATCAAGTCTCTGTACAGAATGTCCTGAGCTGTGCCTTTGAACCTTCTCCCAAGGCTACCACATTGCAGAACTCCGGTGAGTGTGCTCTCTGTGTGACATGAAGGCCCTCCATTCATGATAAGTATTCGGGAAGACTGCATCTGAATTCAGGTTTGCGAGTCTTTGGGGAGAATGCATAGGTGGTTCTTGAAGCTCCAGTTCCATTCTACAGGAAATATTATGTCAGCTGCAATTGAACCAAAAGAGGGGAAATTCCATTTTTAAAGAGATGGTTTGAAAACCAAACCATTACAAACATCTGGTAATATGGGATAATGTAGGATAAACATGATTTTAAATGCAGCTTAAAGAGCGAGCTGAATGCCAGAGCCGTGAGCGAGTGAGCTGATACTGTGACTGCCCAGAAATAATCAGCCTCAGTAACCTTGGGGCTTGGGTTTTAGCATCCCTGCTAAGATAGAAGGCAGAGTTTTCATCTCATACAAGTAAAGACTCCTACAGCAAGTAGGAACACTTAAAGAACAACAATCTCAATGAAATATTAGACTAGATAAATATCCATGTAATACATAGTGGCATTACGAGAGAGTTTTTGTGTTACTTACTGCACTGGGAGTCAGAAAAAAAAAGTCCTTCCTGGAAATTTATAGCAGCACTTCATTCAAATTTGGGTTCAAATTCACACTATCAGCATTGTTCACAAAAAGCCAAGAAAAGAATATGAAAATGGTTCCAGCCAATAAAAACCCCCAGGGGACCAAACTCAGACTGCACAAGATTTTCACAGAGGATGAGCTCACAGTCAAAACCTCTAAAATGCCTGAGGAAATAATTCACCATGATTAAGAACCAGCAGACATAATAAATGATACTATTAGTACCCAAGGACTTCAGAAAATTGGGTAATCTTATAGATTATAAACTAAGAGTATTTGACATGATTAATGTCAGAAAGAAAGGAAATCAAAACATAATAATAGAACATTATCAAAAATGAAATCAGGTAAAAATAAGAAATAAACAAAAATTTAAAAATAAAAATAAAAATCTAGCCATGCAGAGCATTTCATGCCTGCAATCCCAGAACTTTAGGAAGCCAAGGTGGGAAGATCACTTGAGGCCAGGAGTTAAGACCAGCCTAAGCAACATAGTAAGTCTTTGTCTCTAAGTAATTTTTTTTTTATTAGCATGGTGGCATGCACCTGTAGTCACAGTTACTTGGGGATCTGAGGGAAAAGAATTGCTTGAGTGCAGGAATTAAACACTGCAGTGAGTGGCTGGGCGCGGTGGCTCATGACTATAATCCCAACACTTTGGGAGACCAAGGCAGGTGGATTACTTGAGTTCAAAAGTTTGAGACCAGCCTGGGCAACATGGTGAAATCCCATCTCTACTACAAATATAAAAACCTAGCCAGGTGTGGGTGATGTGCACCTGTAGTCCCAACTACTTGAAAGGCTGAGGTGGGAAATTGGCTTAAGCCCAGGAGGTAGAGGTCACAGTGAGCCAAGATCACACTACTGCATGTACTCCAACCTGGGCACTAGAGCCAGACCTTGTACCAAAAAAAAGAAAAAAAAGAAAAAAAAGAAAGAAAGAAAGAAAAGAAAAATGAAAGACTGCAGTGCACAATGATTGTGCCACTGCACTTCAGCCTTGGTGACAGAGTAACACTCTATCTCTAAAACAAAACAAAACAAAAACAAATTGAGTAATTGAAATGAAAAACTCAGCAGCTAGGTTTCACCTGATTAGACACAGCTGATTAGAGAATCAGTAAACTGGAAAGTAAATTTGAAGAAATCACACAACATGCAGTACAGAGATCAAAAGATTCAAAAACACTCAGAATATGTAAATCCATAGAGAAATAAAGCAAATTGCTGGTTGTCAGGGTCCACGGGAACAGGAGAATGGAGACCAATTACTTATTGTGTATAAGGCTTTCTTTCAGAATGATGAAAATATTTATTACTAGATAGAGGTGGTAGTTACATAACATTGTGACTGTACTAAATTTCACTTTAAAATGGTTAATTTTATGCGAATTTTTATATCAATAAAATACATTTTTAAGAAAGAGATATTCAGATAGAATGAAAATATCCAAACACATCTAATAGAAGTTGCAGAAAGAGAATTAAGAAAATAAGAAGAGCCAGTATTTATAGAGAGAATGGATGTATATTTTCTGGAATTTATCAAAGACATGAATCTGTGGATTCAGGAAGCACAACACACTGTGAGAAAAATAAATAAAATAAGTCCACATCTGAATACATCAAGATAAAAATGCAAAACACGAAACAAAAAGAAGCTCTTAAAAGTCACCAGAGAGGGCATTCTTTAGACTGATAGTAAATACATTCTAATAGCAGCAATAAAACCCAAAAGGCATTGGCATAATACCTTCAGAGTGCTGAAAGAATACAACTCTTAATCTAGATGTTTACATTAATTAAAGCCATTGTTCAAGTGTGAAGGAAGCTTAAAAATATTTTCAGGACAGGATGGTAGCTCACAACTGTAATTCCAGCACTATGGGAGGCTGAGGCAGGAAGATCACCTGAGGTTAGGAGTTCAAGACCAGCCTGGACAACATGGTGAAACCCCCTACTAAAAATACAAAAATTCTCTGGGTGTGGTGGTATGTGCCTGTTATCCTAGCTACTCGGGAGGCTGAGGCAGAAGAATCACTTGAACCCGGGAGGTGGAAGTTGCAGTGAGCTGAGATCGCACCACTGTACTCCAGCCTGGGTGACAGGGCAAAACTCTGTCTCAAAAAAAAAAAAAAAAAAAGAAAAAGAAAAAAAAAATATTTTTCAGACAAACCAAGACCGAGAGCATTTAGCCCATTAACTCTCACTGAATGAACACTTAAAGGATTTCTTTAAATTCTTTTAATTTCTTTAAATGTTGGAAGAAACAAAGAAGAAACAAATATGATGTAAAAGCACTGGTAAGCAATGAAATTGGTAAGCATTCAGAAAAATCTAAACAAGGAACAGCTATACAAGAATGATGACAGTGTTTAGGAATGAGGTTCAAAAGTGAAATAAAATACTAGATAACTATGACATGTTTGACTGAGGAGAGTTGGAGGGATAGGGAGTTAAGCATTCCAAGAACTGTGTACTGTGCAAGAGGAAGGCAGAAATTACTGAGTAAAGTCGGTGGCTCCCCCCTGTAATTCCAGCACTTTGGGAGGCTGAGGTGGTAGATCACTTGAGGTCAGGAGTTCGAGACCAGCCTACCCAACATGGCAAAATCCCATCTCTACTAAAAATACAAAAATTAGCTGGGTGTTGTGGCACATGTCTGCAATCCCAGTTACCCAAGAGGCTGAGGTACGGGAATCATTTCAACCCCAGGAGGGGGAGGTTGCAGTGAGCCCAGATTGCACCATTGCACTCCAGCCTGGGCAACAGAGTGAGACTCTGTCTCAAAAACAACAACAATAACAACAACAACAAGAAGTAAAGGCTTTGTTAATTCAGGAACAAAGTTAAAAATAGGAAAGTGGCCACAGAAGAATAGAAATAGAATAATAGAATATATACCTTCCAAAACAGCATTCAAGTAAGTACGAAAAGGGAATTAAGAAAATGTAATCATTCCAGTAGAAAGCAGAAAAGGACAAAATCAGAAGAAAAGAAATGTATGTATATTGTAAACAGAAAACACACAACAATGTGGTAGAAATAATGTGTTTACAATAAATGTGGGTTATATAAAATATGTTAAAATATAACTATATATAACATATATAGATTAAACTTAAAACTTATGTGTTCAATTTAATTCAGTTCATGGAAAAGGATGCAACCCACAAAAGATTTAATACAACTGATTATAAACATATGGAAAGAATTCTCTTACTTCTAATTAAAGAAAAAATGAATTCACATACAGATTTTTAAATAACAACCTTTAAAGGAAGCACATTGGCATTCTTTTCAATGTTGACTGCAAAGTGAAATGGTGCAAAGTTTCCGGAGAACAGTTTGCAAAATGGACCAAAACTTTAAAATTATGCACACCCAGCAGTTATACTTAGAGGAAATAATCAGATATGTGTGCAAAAATTTATCTACAAGAATGTTCTAATGAATTAGTTATAGTATCAAAAACCTGAGACCTAAATGTCCCACAGTTAAGAGAGTTGTTAAATTACTACTCATGCTATTGCTCATATTACTAATGTTAGCAGTAAATAATAACATTAAGAGTTCACTATGATTAACATATTTTAATCTCCATTACAACAATGTGAGATAGGTATTATCTTTCTCATCTTACAGATAAGGAAACTCAAAAAGTAAATAATGGAACTAACATTTTATTAAAAAAGAGAAAGAAAAGAAAACTAAAAGTACACAGAAATTACTAATTTGTCTGAAGTCACATAATGATCAAATAGAAGAGCCAAAGCCAGCATTTGACCTGATGGAGCTATCTTATGCACTGTTAGGTTATGTGGACATAAAACACATATTCTAAGAAACACTGTGTTTTAATAACACAAACTGTGTGAAACAATATGTATCAGAAATCCTAATATTGTAAAAGTCCACACGTATGCTAGTATAAAAATCATATTTATACACAGACATATTTAGGCACAAGCATGAAAGGGTCATACAGTGAAATATGAACGGTCCTTGCTCTGGGTACCAGGATTATGGGTAACTTTCTCCTTTGTGCATGAAAGGGTCATACACTGAAATATGAAGGGTCCCTGCTCTGGGTACCAGGATTATGGGTAACTTTCTCCTTTGTGCTTTACTCTTTATTTTCACAAGGAACACACGTTACTCCTGAGCTTGGAAACAAAGAACACATAATTTCAAAAGTAAAGAAATCCATGTGGCTGGATGCGGGTGGGTGGGGGTGGAAGTCAGGGTCAGAAGGAAGCAGATGGTAAGAGGTTGGTCAAAGGGTACACAAAATTTCAGTTAGAATGAAAGAGTTGTGGAGATCTACTGTACAGCATGAAGACTATAGCTAAAATAATGTAGCTAATGTAGCCTATAGTTGAAAATTACTGACAAGATATTTTAAAGGTTCTTATCACCAAAAAAAGGTGATAAAGGCCATGTTCGGTGGCTCATGTCTGGAATCCTAGCACTTTGAGAGGCCAAGGAGGGAAGATCACTTGAGCCCAGGAGTTCAACCAGCCTGGGCAGCATAGTGAAACACCATCTCTACAAAAAGCAAAAAATTAGCCTGGCATGGTGGTGCATACCTGTGGTCCCAGCTGCTCAGGAGGCTGAGGTGGAAGGATCACTTGAACCCAGAAGGTCAAGGCTGCAGTGAGCCATGATCATGTCACTGTACTTCAGCCTGAGTGACAGAGGGAAACCTTGCCTCAAAAGTGAAAATAAAAAATAAATTATTATTAAAAATGATAAATAGGGGATGGATATGTACATTAGTTGAATTTAATCATTTTACAATGTATGTGTAGTTCAGAACATCATATTGTGTACTGTAACATATAATTTTTATTTGCCAGTTATACCTTAATAAAGCTGGTGTAATTAATTAATTTTATTTGTTTATTTATTTTTGAGACAGGATCTCACTCCTGTCACCCAGGCTAGAATGTAGTGGCACAATAATGGCTCATTACAGGCTCCACTTCTGTAGCTCAGGTGATCCTCCTCCCTTTGCCTCCTGAGTAGCTGGGACTATAGGTGTAGGCCACCACGCCTGGCTAATTGTATTTTTGGTAAGTAGAGATGGGGTTTCGCCATGTTGCCCAGACTAGTCTCAAACTCCTGGGCTCAAGCGATTCTCCCACCTCAGTCTCCCAAAGTGCTGGGATTACAGACATGAACCACCATGCCCAGCCTAATTAATTTATTATTATTTTTTTAAATAAGAAGAATGAAGATAATCATCCCTTGGCCCAGCAGGAAGCTTCTTTGTTTCTAAAGCTTCCTGGTCTAATGCCACGTTTCCCCAGCACCCAAACCAGCCAGGTTCTTTTCCGTAAGCCCCTCATCTCCAGCTGTGTCTCTTGGCAGCTATCTGGGTCGCCCTGGGTCAGCTGCTTACCCTTTGTTTTCTGAGTCCAGCCCAAGAAGACACCCAATGGCCTGTAGAGGCACATAGGTGCTTCCTTTATGTTATCTCAGGAAATGGGCCCAGGTGTGCAGTACATAGTGGTAGAAAAAAGTGATTCATTAAATTCATTCAACATATGTTTACTGAGCACCTAGACATTGACAAACAACATGATTTTAGGTCATGCAACCTTGAATTCAAGGACATAACTTACAAATTTAATCAGCCTATTCCACTCTACTGTTCTGGTGCTTTTTGTTGATATTAAACAAGATCGCAACAATAATGTTGCCTTTGACATAGATATAAACCATAAACTCCTCCTCTGGCAAGATTACAAAAATTCTACCTTTGAGAATAAGGCTTCCCTGGTTCATGAGTTCATGCATGCTAACAAAGTTCCCAGGAATTATTCTGTTGCAACTAATTTAGCGCCTTCATCAAGCTCCTCAGTCTTTTTTTTTTTTTTTTTTAGACAGTCTTGCTCTGTCGCCCAGGCTGGAGTGCAATGGCGAGATCTTGGCTCACTGCAAAACCGCTGCCTCCCAGATTCAAGCAATTCTCCTGCCTCAGCCTCCAGAGTAGCTGGGATTACAGGTGTGCATCACTACACCCGGCTAATTTTTTTTATTTTTAGTAGAGATGGGGTTTCACCATGTTGGTCAGGCTGGTCTTGAACTCCTGACCTCAGGTGATCCACCCGCCTTGGCCTCACAGCGCTGGGATTACAGGTGTCAGCCACCGCACCCGGCTGAGTTCTTCAGTCTTTAGTCAGGCTGTGCAGCATCCCTTCCCATTACTGAAATAAAATCAAGTCTGTGGCACATAGGAAATGTGCTCCCACAATATTACTTTTCTAGTCTCACGTTTTAATTGGAGAATTGATCATCCCATATTAATGAAATCATCCTGCATAACTGAAATTTCGAAAATGATTCCTGCTGAAAGAACATTTTTCATCTCAATTGCCTAAGTCTGATCCTCATTCTGACTAGGATGATAGCCCTTCTAGGTTTGACTTCACTTTCAGGAACTACTCTCAGCTTTTTGGAGGCAAACCTGGAGGATTTTTCAATCTTTCAGTGAGATCACTTTAAAAAAAAAATCGTCCTCGACTTCTGTAAGAACTTAGCTTCTCAGCACCTCTTACAAAAGCACTATGCAGGTCAACAGGCCACAATGCTTTGCAATCATAGTGCCCTTGATTTAAAATGCTGCCCTTGGGCCAGGTGCAGTCGCTCACACCTGTAACTCAGGAGGCTGAGTTTGGAGGATCACTTCAGGTCAGAAGTTAGAGCCCAGCCTGGGCAGCATAGTGAGACCTCATCTCTAAAATGTAAAAAATAAAATGCTGCTCTTAAAATGGGTGTTTTTTTAATCTGTTATGAATTCTATTACTCTTCATTGTTGAGACGCTAAGGGGACCTCACTTAATTAAACAGGAAAACATTTTACCAAGAAGAAATCGATTTGAGAAAATGCAAATAAAATTATTTGTTTATTTTCAAGACAGGGCCTCACTCTCACCCAGAGTGGAGTGCAGTGGCACAATCTCAGTTCACTGCAACTTCTGCCTCCCGGGCTCAAGCAATCCTCCCACCTCAGCCTCCTGAGTACCTGGGACTATAGGTGCACGCCACAACACCCGGGCTAATTCTATTTTTTGTAGAGATGAGATCTCACTATGTTGCCCAGGCTGGTCTTGAACTCCTGGCCTCAAGTGATCCTCCCACCTTAACTTCCCAAAGTGCTGGGATTACAGATGCAAGCCACCACCTGCCGCCTAATTAATTATTTTTTAAGAAAGAAGAAGAAGACTAGGGGCAGTAGTTCATGCCTATAATCCCAGCATTTTGGGAGGCCGAGGCAGGTGGATTACCTGAGGTCAGGAGTTCGAGACCAGCCTGGCTAACACAGTGAAACCTCATCTCTACTAAAAGTACAAAAATTAACCCAGCATGGTGGCACATGCCTGTACTCCCAGCTACTTGGGGACAGAGGCAAGAGAATTGATTGTACCCAGAAGGCGGAGGTGGCAGTGAGCCAAGATCATGCCACTGCACTCCAGCCTGGGCAGCGGAGCAAGATTCTGTGAGAAGAAGAAGAAGAAAGAAAGAAAGAGAGAGAGGAAAAGAAAGAAAGAAAGAGAGAGAGAGAGAGAGAGAGAGAGAAAGAGAAAGAAAGAAAGAAAAAAGAAAAGAAAAGAAAAGAAAGAAAGAAAGAAAATGATTACTCTTTGTTTCTGGGGTTTCCTGGTCTAATACCACATTTCCCCAGCACCCAAACCAGAGGACATCTTGTGGTCCAACCCTAGAAGGGAGATTTTCCAGAGGTTTTCAGAAGCACTGCAGAGTATATTTGACTAAAACTACCTATGCACTGACCCCGGTCCCATAGTGGTAACCATTATATAGTGAAGCTGTAGGGAAAGGAACAATTACCTTGACTCCTCAAAACTACATAGTTGAGGCCGGGCATGGTGGCTCACACCTGTAATCCCAGCACTTTGGGAGGCTGAGGAGGGTGGATCACCTGAGGTCAGGAATTTGAGACCAGCCTGGCCAACATGGTGAAACCCTATCTCTACTGAAAATACAAAAATTAGCCGGGTGTGGTGGCGTGCACCTGTAATCCCAGCTACTTGGGAGGCTGAGGCAGGAGAATCACTTGAACCCGGGAGACAGACGTTGTGGTAAGCCAAGATTGTGCCATTGCACTCTAGCCTGGGCAACAAGAGCAAAACTCTGTCTGTCTAAAAAAAAAAAAAAAAACCGTAATTGATAAGGCACAAGCTGATAATATAGTTCTAAATTCTCCCACATGAACTAATGGACCAGCAGACGTTGGAGAAAAAACAAACGAAGAAACCCCTGAGCTCCCCCTGCAGGGCCCTGAGAGTAATAACCGGCCATCTTTCCATTCTTGGCTTCCTTGAAAAAGCAGAAGACGCTGGTCACCAGAAACTACAATTACTTTAAAATAAAATAAAATGTGCTGAAACCAAAAAAGAAAAAAAAAACCAACAACTCTCTGTTGTGCATTTTATAGTAGCAGAGCAAAATGCAGCATTTTAAACAAGTAGGTAAAATAGAAACCGTCCTGGTAATGTCAGTTTCATGAAAAAATTCAGCAGAGAGTGAATAAAATATCATTGCCAAGTTAAAGTATAATCCAGGCTGCAAGGTATGATTTCCAACTCCAATGGAGAAAAGCCTCCCTGATGTTTTGAAGCTGCTCTCATGAGAAAGGAATTGGTCAAAGATGACAGAAGCACACAGAAATCTATTTTTCCCTCTACCTGTGAATTTCAGTCTGCTGCCTGATAATACCTCACCATTCTCCTCATAAATAAAATGAGACTGGGTTAGATCATGTTTTGAGGTTCCTTTAAGCTCTGAGAAGGAACAAACATGTGAGAGACATCATAGGTATTTGTCACCAAAGTATATGTTAAAGAGAAGATGGTTTCTATCTCCAAGTTGGTATAGAGGGCATAATCAGAAGACCTCTGGTCAAGTCCCATCTCCGCCATAACTCATGGTGAGATTTTGAGTGAGTCAAGTTTACTCATCTGTATAAATAAGAATACTTGAGCCAGGTGTAGTGTTTCACTCCTGTAATCTCAGTACTTTGGAGGCTGAGGTAGGTGAATCACCTGAGGTCAGGAGTTCGAGACCAGCCTGACCAACATGGTGAAACCCTGTCTCTACTAAAAAAATAAAATAAAATAAAATATTAGCTGGGCATGGTGGTAAATGCCTGTAGTCCCAGCTACTCGGGAGGCTGAGCAGGAAAATTGCTTGAACCTGGGAGGTGGAGGTTGCAGTGAGCTGAGATCGTGTCACTGCACTCCAGCCTGGGTGACAGAGCAAGACTCTGTCTGAAAAAGAAAAAGAATACTGAAACTGTCAGTCAACATTTTGGGAAGCCAGGTGGGAGGGTTGCTTGAGCTCAGCCTGGGCAACATAGTGAGACCCCCCCATCTCTTAAAAAACAAAAACAAACAAAAAAACAGTAGATGAGAACACATAATGGAAAAAATCTCCATTTTTATAGTAGCAATAAAAAAGATAAACAACCTAAGAACAAACCTAACAGGAAATTTCCATGATTTATATGAAGAAAACTTTAAACACTACTGAGAGAAACAAAAAAAGGTCAACAAATGGGAGGGTGCCTCACATTTGCAGGCGGACAAAACATCACGTAGATGTTAACTCTTTCTAAATTCATCTGTTAATTTAATACAATTTCAACAAAAATGCCAACCAGTTTTTGTTGGAACTTGGCGAACGGATTCTAAAGTTCATATTAAAAAGTAAACAAACAGCAACCAGCCTGGCCCACATGGTGAAACCCTGACTGTACTAAAAACATAAAAATTAGCCGGGTGTGGTGGTGTGCACCTGCACTCCCAGCCACTGGGAGGCTGGGGCAGGAGGATCGCTTGAGCTGGGGAAGCAGAGGTGGTGGTGAGTGGAGATCTCACCCCTGCACTCCAGCCTGGGTGACGCAGCAAAACCACATCTCGAAAACACAAACAGTAACAAAAAAAGCAAGGGAGTTTCTGAAAATAAATGTGATAAGCCATTTCAGATATTAAAACATATTATAAAGCTGTAAATTAAAACAATATGATATATTGGCACATAAATAGACAAATCAATACAAGAAAACAGAGACTCAGACCCCAATACAAATTGATGTTTACTGTATATTAAAGGTAGGATTTAAATCCCTGAAAAAAGATGGATTATTTAAGAAATGGCAGTGGGACAAATGGGTAGCCTCCTGGAAAAAAATAAATCGGAGACTATTCATACATGAGGATGAATTCCAGATACATTTATTTTTTCTGAGACAGTCTCCCTCTCTTGTCCAGGCTGGAAGTGATCTCGGCTCACTGCAACCTCTGCCTCCCAAGTTCAAGTGATTCTCCTGCCTCAGCCTCCTGAGTAGCTGGGATTACAGGCATGCATCACCACACCCAGCTAATTTTTGTATTTTTAGTAGAGACAAGGTTTCATCATGTTGGCCAGGCTGGTCTTGAACTCCTGGCCTCAAGTGATATGCCTGCCTTGGCCTCCCAAAGTGCTGGGATTATGGATGTGACCCACTGGTGCCTGGCCCAAATTCCAGATACTTTGAAGTCTTAAATGAAAGCAATAAAATCACAAAGTATTAGAGGAAACAATGGGATAATTTTAAAATAACCCTGAAATGGGGAAGCCTTTCTTAGCTCTAAGCAAAAAAATTGATATATTTTATCATATGAAAGTTAAAAATATTTACATAGCAAAAGCTACAATACCAAAGTCAAAGGACAAATGGCAAATGAGGGGGCACATTATAGTCAAGGAACGAATCTCCCTAATATAGAAATAATTATCATAAAAATATTAAAAAGATAATAAAGAGTTTTATAAAAGACAGAGTTAACAGAATAGAAAATTCAAATCAGCCTAAAATTCTAAAAGATACTTAACTTATGGGAAAGTAAATGCAAAGTAAAACGATGACATTAGTTTTTACTTATATTAAAAAAAAAATGGATGCTACTCTTGGTGAGGGTTTAAAGTAATAGGCACCCTTGACTGGGCGTGGTGGCTCACACCTGTAATCCCAACACTTTGGAAGGTTAAGGCAGGAGAATTGCTTGAACCCAGGAGCTTGAGTCCACCCTGGGTAAGATAGTGAGGCTCTGTCTCCATAAAAATAAAAAATATACATACAAAAGAAAAACAAAATGTTTTAATTTTAATTTTAAAAATTAGTTGGGCGTGATGGCATGTGTCTATAATCATAGCTACTCGAAAGGCTGAGGCAGGAAGATTATTTGAGCCCAGGACTTCTTCAGGCTGCAGTGAGCTATGATCACACTACTGCACTCCAGCCTGGGCAACAGAGTGAGACAGTGTCTCTAAAAAAGTAAAAATAGAATGAAATTAAATTAAAAATGCTACCTTCCTACCGATCAAAACATACTTTGTAATTTCTCAAAGAACCAACAGAGGGCACAAAATCATTTAACAGTATCAACTTAAAACTTCTCTGAGATGGAATTTATATCCTGACTTTAAAGAGAACAGAAGAAACGGCAACTTAGAAATTCACAGTGGTTAAGTGTTTTCTATATGAAAATGAAGCTAAATTAAGCTAAAAATAAATATCAAAAGGCACAAAGTATCTGATATAAAGAAACTGCAAGAGTTTAACAGTCTGTAGAGAGCACGTTAAAACAAAGTATTAAAAACCTGTCCTAACAAGACAAAGAAAACAACACTATAACAAAGATAAATGACATTTTGTCCTATTTTATATACTATAAAGAAAATATAACAGTGATATAAAGAACAGTACATATTTTTTATTTTCATGTTAGAATTTAGCAAGAATCACAAAAACTTTACTCCATGGATTACTTGAGAGAAATCCACAAGTACTTAGGATTGGTTTGTTGGTGAACACTTGAGTTTAATTAAAACTGCTCTACCCTTGACTTTCTGAACCAATTTTCCATAATGATTATTTATTTAATAAATAACATAGTGAAATCAAACTCATGCAATGAGAAGTTAAGAAAGAAACTCCTATTGTGAACCCAGAAAAAAATAATCAGTACAAAAGAACTTATACCAACCCCTTTTTTAAGCAAACAAATCACTAGAGTATTACAACGCACATAGGCTAAACAAAAGCCCTGTTTAAACCACTTTCTGATTTAAGATGACATTTGTTTAGTACACAAAGTTGACTCTTTCTGGAGGCAATCCAGAGGTCAAATTCAAGTTGTTATTTTATTTTCTAAGTATACTTACATGACTTACACTATAAATAGGCATCTTCCACACTCCCAGTTTACACAAGTAAAAACAATGAAATACACTTCTTCTCAGAGGAAATTAGATATGCTAACATTTTATTAGGTTGGTGCAAAAGTAATCGTGGTTTTTAATTACGGTTTTCATAACACAATGCCCTAACGCTTTGTGTAGGAACAGCAAATTATCAATAGGTATAATGTAAGAGAAAGGATTTCCTACTTTTCGATCCAAGTGTTCACATTTTCAAAAAATTATTATTCAAGCAGGTTTAAGAGTCCGGGAGATCTGGCAAAGATGGCTGAATAGGAACAGCTCCAGTCTGCAGCTCCCAGTGAGACCAATGCAGAAGGCAGGTGATTTCTGCATTTCCAACTCAGATACTGTGTTTATCTCATTGGGACTGGTTAGGTAGTGGGTGCAGCCTACGAAGGCCAGGCTGAAGCAGGGTGGGACATCGCCTCACCCTGGAAGTGCAAGGAGCCGGGGCCTCCCTTTTCTAGCCAAGAGAAGCTGTGAGGAACTGTGCTATCCAGCCCAGATACTGTGCTTTTCCCAGTTTTTGCAACCCATAGACCAGGAGATTCCCTCGTGTGCCTACATCACCAGGGCCCTGAGTTTCAAGCACAAAACTGGGTGACTGTTCAGGCAAACACCAAGCTAGCTGCAGGAGTTTTTTTTCACACCCCAGTGGTGCCTGGAACCCCAAAGAGACAGAATCGTTCACTCCCCTGGGAAAGGGGCTGAAACCAGGGAGCCAAGTGGTCACATTCAGTGGGTTCCCATCACACAGAGCCCAGCAAGCTAAGAACCACTGGCTTGAAATTCTTGCTGCCAGCACAGCAATCTGAAGTCGACCTGGAATGCTTGAGTTTGATGGGGGCAGGAGCATCCACCATTACTGAGACTTGCGTACGTGGTTTTCCTGACAGCGCTATGGAGGCCTGGAAGTCCAGACTGGGAAGAGCTCAACGCAGTGCAGCAAAGTGGCTGTGGCCAGACTGCCTCTCTAGATTCCTCTTCACTGGGCAGGGCATCTGTGAAAGAAAGGCAGCAGCCCCAGCCAGGGGCTTATAGATACAACTCCCATCTCCCTGGGACAGAGCACTTAGGGGAAGGGGCGGCAGTAGGTGCAGCTTCAGCACGCTTAAATATTTCTGCCTGCTGGCTCTGTTGTCTTGGTTCTACTTGTAGGGATTCTATTCCAACTGGTCTGGAGTTTAGCTTGGGAGTCTGAATTTTAAGCACTTTGTGTGGGTCTAACATACCGATGAGCAGTGAGTGCCTTTTGCCATTGGTCTTACAGTCGGCATTCATTCCCCCAGTGACCCTGACCTAATCAGCGCCTTTTCTCCCCACCTTCTCTATGTGGGTATATCACAGATTTGTAATAGAGTTGGAGTCTTTGTCATAGTCTGCATTCCATCCTGGGATCCTCTAGCTTTCTAAATAATTTTTAAAACTTGCATATATTAAGGTTAACTCTTTATGCTCTCACGTTCTATGGGTTTTGACAAATGCATAGTGTAATAAACCCACCATTATAGAATAGTTTCACCATGCTAAAAAATTCCTTATGCTTCACCTATTTTACCCTCTCCCTATATTTTTGTGGGTTTTTTTCAAGTGAGCAGATATTCTAGATAAATAATGAAATATGGGTAATTAGAAGCCAATGTAATCTTTAATTACTTTGCATAATATATTCATAATAAAAGGTTTGTCAAAATAACATTATTATAAACTATGTTTATTTTGTATCTTACACACCTTATGTCCCATGTTAGGTATAATTGGCAGGCTAAAACTCTATTGAGATTATTGGGCTCTTTTGGAAAGAGACGACAAAAATTCCAGAATATCACTATTGTAGATGAGGTCTAGATGAGGATCTGCCCCTGTGGCAAGTGGCAGAGTCAGTGTTTAAATATGGTTCAACTTTCCACCGGACCAAGCATCCTTTCAGAACTGTCATGAATCTAATGGTTTAGAAACCTTTTTTTGTATGCAACCAACTTTTGCCCCACCCATTTTTTTAAGTCTAAATCACGTTTATTTACACACTCAGTTTTGTAACAAAGGTAATATGATGCCCACTCTGCACCCAAGATTGCAGCAAAATGCAGAAGATAATTACTTACCCCCATGCTTGTCGTCATTTGCTATTTTTCCATTGACTACAGTTTTATGGTCTCAAGAGCAAATCTCATGGTGGTTAAACTTTTATGACTTACGTTAATTCAGTGTCCTCAGCTGTCATGTTTCTCAACTTGCTGTCAAGCCACAGAAATATTTTTTTAAGATATGTCTAAGGGAAGCAGTGTGGAGACTTAGACAAAATTTGTAGCAAGGCTTCTTGAGAAACTAAAGCAGGCAGCTTCACACACATACTGCCTTGCATCACGCACACTGCCTTGCATGTAAAAGGACAAGAGATGAGTCCTGTGGGAAAGGCAGGCGTAACTCAAGAACATTCTTTTGCATGTACGTTTTAATTCCCAGGCTTGAGTTTCTGCTTTCGGTGTTATTTCTGGCTCCAGCAGGCATGGTGCTGGCGTAGGGAGTAGGGAAGGCAGGAAAGTAGGAGGGAAGGAAGGAGACACTGGGTAGGAAAAAGGGAAGGAAGGAGGCAGAAAGTGAAAGGAAAGGAGGAAGGAAGAGGAGTGATGAAGGATGAGAGGCAGGTGGGGAGGAAGATGATCTCCCAGGAACTTGTTGTGTCTTAGGTCATAGGCTACTTGTTTTACCTTCATTTTCTCACTTATCCCTCATGGCTACATGCAGATGAGAATTCTACCATGGAACCATCCATGCTTCCACATGGCTACATGACAATCATTCTTACCCCTCCCGTGTTCGACATCACTTGTGTGACTTTGGATGACCAAAGCAACACCAGTGATGTCGAACACGGGAGAGGTAAAAATGATGGAGAAAATCAAGAAAAGCAAATGTCAGAAGCAAGACCTTCATCGCGCGGCAAATTTTTCTCCCAATATGCCTTTTTTCCCCCCATTTAACCTGATTAAAATTTTCTTCCTATAACATACCCTCTCCTGATCATAGATAATAAATACGTAACCTTATTATTGCATTATTAGTCATGAACCTTGAATAATACTTAAGACCCTGGGTGTTTTTGTCTTCATAGGCATTAAAAAAAATTCCTCCATTAAAAAAATTAAAATTATATTTTAAGGTTATGTTTGTGGAAAGTTGAATACATGAATGGTATTGGCAGTCCTGTCCTTCCTAGGGAATGTAACATCATCAGTTAGGGAGGAAGCACCTGGGACAGGCTGGGCTTTGTTCCTCTCTCCCCTCATACCCTGCTGAGTGTTCAAACCTCGTTCAAATAAGGCAAACGCCAACCTGTAAGCAATCTAGCTGTTTCCTTACCATGCTTCCGATTTTTGTATGTCAGTTTTACATTTTGATCTATAAATTTTTTCTAATCATGAGGCAACCCTCTCTGAATCTGCTGTGATTCTGAGGGCTGCCCAATTCGCAAATCATTAATTGTTCAATTAAACTCCTTTAAATGTAATTTGGCTGAAGTTTTTCTTTTAAGAAGATGATACTATAATTTTTACCCTTCAGTCTGTTGATGTGATGCATCACATTCATTTTTTTTCTTTTTCTTTTTTTTTTTTTTATTTTCTTGAGACAAAGTCTCATTCTGTCGCCCAGGCTGGAGTGCAGTTGCACGATCTCAGCTCACTGCAACCTCCGCCACCCAGGTTCAGGCAATTCTCCTGCCTCAGCCTCCTGAGTAGCTGGGATTACAGGAATGTGCCACCACGCCCAGCTAATTTTTGTATTTTTATTAATTAGTTTATGTTGAAGCATCCTTGCATCCCACTTGATCATGGTGGATGACTCTTTAAATGTGCTGATGAATTTTGTCTGCTAGTATTTCAATGGGAATTTTTGAATCTGTGTTCATTAGAGATATTGGCCTTTGGTTTTCTTTTTTTTTTTTTTTTTTTTAATGCCTTTGTCTGGCTTTGCTATCAGGGTAATGCTGGCCTCATAAAATTAGTTGGTAAGTATTCTCTTTTCAATCTTTTGTTAGTTTACGAAGGATTGGCATTATTCTTCATTAAAAGGATGATAGAATTCACTAGTGAGCTTATCGGTCCTGGGCATTTCTTTGTTGGGAGGTTTTTGATTACTGATTTAATATCCTTGTTTGTTATTGGTCTGTTAAGATTTTCTGTTTCTTCATCGTTTAGTCTTGTTAGTTTGCATATATGTTTCTAGGAATTTATTCATTTCTCCTAGGTTATCCAATTTGTTGGCATATAATTATTTATACTAGTCTATTATCCTTTGTATTTCTGTGGCATCTGTTGTAAGCGCTCCTCTTTCACTGCTAATTTTATTTGTTTGAGTCTATAATTAACATTTTCCTGAGTCTGGAAAGACAGAACAAACACATGTTATATAAAGCAGATGGATTGCAAGGGACCAACAAAAAAATGCCTAGGGGTCAAGAGATAGAGACCATCCTGGCCAACATAATGAAACCTCGCCTCAACTAAAAATACAAAAATTAGCCGGGCATGGTGGCGCACGCCTGTAGTCCTAGCTACCCGGGAGGCTGAGGCAGGAGAATTGCTTGAACCTGGGAGGCGGAGGCTGCAATGAGTCGAGACGGCGTCACTATACTCCAGCCTGGTGACAGAGCGAGACTCCATCAAAAAAAAAAATAAGCCTAGGATCCACTATGAATCAGTCCCCCAGCATTCACGAAAGCTGCATCGGATGGATAAAATCTGGATTGCATGTGCCTCATTTGCACCACAGCTGAGGGACTTTGAAAGGCAGCCCATCTCAGGTTATATATCTCAAGGGCCACATGACACCCTGGGCAAAGCTTTGAAGGACATCCTGATTCCAGGGGAGAGAGAAACAAAGCCCAGGCTGTCCCAGGTACTTCCTCCCTAACTTAGGGTGTTACATTCCCTAGGAAGAACAGGATTGAGGCGCAGGTTATTTCAGGCAATTTCCCCCTGCCTCAGGATAACACATTCTATAGTTATTCTTGAGAACTGCAAGTGAGATAGGGAAAGAACAGGGTTGGTCAAAGATCACTCTCAAGAGGTCACTGTCCTGCAAAGTCCTCTCTTTTTCTTAGTCTAACTAAAGTTTTGCCAATCTTATTTCTATTTTTCAAAAGACAATTCTTAGTGTCACTCATCTTTCCAATTGTTTTCCTCATCTCGGTTTCTTTGTTGACTTTGGGCTTAGTTTGTTCTTATTCCATTTCTCTTAGGTGTTAAGTTAGGCTATTTTGTGAGATCTTTCTTTCCTTTTTCTTTTTCTTTTTCTTTTCTTTTTTTTTTTTTTTTTTTTTTTTGAGATGGAGTCTCACTCTGTCATCCAGGCTGAAGCGCAGTGGCAAATCTCCACTCACTGCAATGTCAGCCTCCTGGGTTCAAGCGATTCTCCTGTCTCAGCCTCCTGAGTAGCTGGGATTACAGGCATGCACCACCATGCCCAGCCAATTTTTGTATTTTTAGTAGACATGGGTTTTTGCCATGTTGGCCAGGCTGGTCTCAAACTCCTGACCTAAGTGATCCACCCACCTCAGCCTAAAGTGCTGGGATTACAGGTATGCATCACCATGCCCAGCCTCTTTTTCCTTAATGTAGGCGTTTATAGCTATAGACTTTTCTCTTAGAACTGCTTTTGCTGTATTCCATAAGAACTTCATTCCATATACCTTATCAAATATAAAAATCAACTTCAGATGAACTATAGACCTAAAATAAAAGTAAAACCATAAAATATCTAGAAGAAAATAAATGAGAAGATCTGTTGCCTTGGGTTAGGCAAGGATAGGATCCCAAAATCATGACTTAGAAAAGAAAAAGATGGTAAGCTGGACTTCATCACAACTAATAACTTCTGCTCTTCAAAAAATACTGATAACAGACTGCAAAGATAAGCTACAAACTGGGAGAAAATACCTGCATATTATCTATCAGATATAGGACTTGTATTCAGAATATATGAATAATACTCAAAACTCAATAAGGATTCTATTTCAATAGTTTTGTGGGTACAGGTGGGTTTTGGTTACATGAATAAGTTCTTCAGTGGTGATAACTGAGATTTTAGTGCACCTGTCACCTGAGCAGTATACACTGTACCCAATATGTAGCCTTTTATCTTTTGCTTCTCCCCAACCTTCTCCCCACCAAGTCCCCAAAGTCCAGTGTATCTTTCTTATGGCTTTGTGTTCTCATAGCATAGCTCCCACTTGTACGTGAGAACATGTGATATTTTGCTTACTATTCCCGAGTTACTTCACTTAGGCTAATGGCCTCCAAGTCAATCCAAGTTGCTACAAAAGACATATTTCATTACTTTTATGCTTGAGTAGTATTCCATGGGTGTGTGTATATATATCACATTATCTTTATCCATTTGGTTGATGGCCACTTAGGTTAATTCCATATCTTTGCAATTACTAGTTGTGCTGCTGTAAACATGCATGTGCATGTGTCTTTTTCATATGATGACTTCTTTTCATTGGGTAGACACCCAGTAGTGGGATTGCTGGATCAAATGGTGGTTCTACTTTTAGTTCTTTAAGGAATCTCCATATTGCTTTCCATAGCAGTTGTACTAATTTACATTCCCACCAGCAGTGTAAAAGTGTTTTCTTTTCACTATATCCATGCCAACATCGATTGCTTTTTGACTTTTTAATTATGGCCATTCTTGCAGGAGTAAGGTGGTATCTCAGTGTGGTTTTCACTTGCAATAATTAGTGGTGTTGGGTGTTTTTTCATATGCTTGTTGGCCATTTGTACACCTTCTTTTGGAAATTGTCTATTCATGTCCTTTTGCTCCTTTTTGATGGGATTATTTTTTTTCTTGCTGATTTTAGTTTCTTGCAGATTCTGAATACTAGTCCTTTGTTGGGTGCATAGTTTGTGAATATTTTCTCCCACTCTGTGGGTTGTCTGTTTACTGATTATTTTGCTGTGCAGAAGATTTTTAGTTTAATTAAGTCCCATTTATTCATTTATTTATATTTTTGTTGCATTTGCTTTTGGGGTTTTAGTCATGAATTTTTTGCATAAGCCAATGTCCAGAAAAGTTTTTCTGATGTTATCTTCTAGAATGTTTACGGTTTCAGGTCTTGGATTTAAGTCTGATCTATCTTGAGTTGCTCTTTGTATAAGGTGAGAGAAGGAGATCCAGTTTCATTCTTCTACATGTGGCTCACCAATTTTCCCAGCGCCATTTATTGAATAGGGTGTCCTTTCCCCAATTTGTTTTTGTATGCTTTGTCGAAGATCAGTAGGCTGTATGTATTTGGGTTTATTTCTAGGTTCTCTACCCTGTTCCATTGGTGTATGTGCCTGTTTTTATGCCGGTACCATGCCATTTTGGTAAATAGAGACTTGTAGTATAGTTTGAAGTCAGGTGAGGTGATGCCTCCAGATTTGTTCTTTCTGCTTGGCATTGCTTAGGCTACCAAGGGTCTTTTTTGCTTCCATATGAATTTTAGGGTTTTTTTCCCTAGTTTTGTGAAGAATGATGATGATATTTTTATGAGAATTGCATTGAATCTGTAGGTTGCTTTGGGCAGCATGGTCATTTTCACAATATTGATTCTTCCCACCCATGAGCATGGGATGTGTTTCTGTTTGTGAAATCTATGATTTCTTTCAGCACTGTTATGTAGTTTTCCTCATAGAGATCTTTTGCCTCCTTGGTTAAGAATATTCCTAAGTATTTTATGTTATTTTATTTATTTTTGCAGCTGTTGTAAAGGAGATTGAGTTCTTGATTTGAATCTCAACTTGATTGTTGTTGGTATATAGGAATCCTACTGATTTTGAATACTGAGACTGAATTCATTTATCAGGTCTAGGAGCTTTGGATGAGTCTTTATGGTTTTCTAGGTATACAATCATATCATTGACAAACACCAACAGTTCGACTTCCTCTTTTCCAATTTTGATGTCCTTTATTTCTTTTTCTTGTCTGATTGCTCTGGCTAGGACTTCCAGTACTATGTTGACTAGAAAAGAATGGAAATAGTAAAAATAGGCAACCTTGTCTTTTGCCAGTTCTCAGAGGGAATGCTTTCAACTTTTCCCCATTTCGGATGATGTTGGCTGTGGGTTTGTCATATATGCTTTTAATACTTTGAGAATTCATTTTTTTAATGCAAAAGATGTGAACAAACACCATAATAAGAAAGATGTAAATATGGCCAGTAAGCACGTGAAAAGATGCTAAGCATCATTAGTTAATAGGAAAATGCAGATTAACACTAAAATAAGCCCCATTACATGCTCATTTATAATAAAGTATCTGACTCCAATTTTGATTTTGGTAGCTAATAGCTTTGAAGCTCACCTCTCCATCTCCTGCCGAACAACTGGGAAAGCTGATAAGAAAACTGGAGTTCCCTTCTTTAATGCCAGTGGGAAGTTTAAACCGCACAACCCTGACCTATGTTTAAAAATCTTCCCTTCTTCGCCCACCTCTTAATCACCACTGAATCCCTAAGCCAGTCTCCTTCCCTTGCTCTCTCAAGCCATTTTCTTTGTTGCTGTTTTTGAGATGGGGGTCTCACTCTGTCAGTCAAGCTGGAGTGCAGTGGGACAGTCACAGCTCACTGCAGCCTCAACCTCCCCGGCTCAAGTGATCCTCCTGCCTCAGCTTCTTGAGTAGCTGGGACCACAGGCACATGCCACCAAGCCTGGCTAATTTTTAAAAATTTTTATTTGTAGGCCAGGCGTGGTGGCTCACGCCTGTAATCTCAATACTTTGGGAGGCTGAGGCAGGAGGATCATTTCAGTTCAGGAGTTCAAAACCAGCCTGGGCAACATAGCAAAACCCTGTCTCTACTAAAATTCAGAAAAATTAGCCAGGCATGGTGGTGTGTGCCTGTAGTCCCAGCTCCTTGGGGGCTGAGGCAGAAGGATTGCTTGAGCCATGGAAATTGAGGCTGCAGTGAGCCCTGATCATGCCACTACACTCCAGCCTGGTTGACAGAGACTCTGTCTCAAAAAAATAAAATTATTTGTGGAGACAAGGTCTCACTCTGTTTCCGAGGGTGGTCTTGAACTCCTGGGCTCAAGCAAGGTGCTTGCCTTAACTTCCCAAAGTGCTGGGATTACAGCCCTGAGCCATTGCACCTGGACTCTCAAGCTATTTTCTTTTTCTTTTTTTAAAATATGGAATGCTTCACGAATTTGCCTGTCATTTTGTTCAGGGCCTAATCTTCTCTGTATCACTCCAATTTTAGTACATGTGCTGCTGAAGCGAGTTTTCAAACCATTTTCAAACCAGCTGGAAAGCTTTCCTTGATCTCCTCAGAGACTCATTATGTAACAAATCCTTTCACATCTTTTGGGATGTGTGTATGTGTGTGTGCATGGCATTATCAATGTTGGATTCTGAACCAAATTCTCAGTGAGGGTCCATTCTTCTTATAAAGAGTGACTATAACATCATTAAATGGCTAAAATTTAAAAGCCTGACTATATTAAATGTTGGTGAAGATGAGGAGAAAGTGGAACTATTTATATACATATCATGAGAAAGTGAAGTTTAAAACGACTTTGGAAAACAATTTGACAATTTTTTGAAAAGCCAAATATATATCTCCTATGTGATGCATTACTTCCATCCTTAGGCATTTGCCCAAGAAAAAGGAAGCATATGTTCATATAAAGACTTGCATACGATCAGTCACAGCAGCTTTATTTATAACACCCCCAAACTGGAAACAACCCAAATGATTCATAAAATGGAACACTATTAGGCAATAAAAGATTGAACTATGCTATTATTGTGCCACTACATTCCAGCCTAAGCAACAGAGCAAGACCCTGTCTCAAACAAACAAAAACCCCAAAAAGATTGAACTATCAATATATGCAAAAACATGAATGAAACTCAAATTAATTATGCAGATTCAAAGAAGTCAGACAGAATACTATTGTCCCTTTATAATATTTTTTAGAATATACAAATACCTATGGTTATAGAAAGCAGGTAAGTGCTTGCTTAGGGCCTGGGTTGGGAATGAAGCAGAGGCAGAAAGGAAACGGGGAGGGATAGAAAGATGCATCATGAAGGCTTTGGAGGTGACAAACATATTTAGTATCTTGATTTTGGTGATCAGTTATATGTCAGAACTTACACTATTGTACATTTTAGATATGCACAGTTTCCAATATGCCAATTATACTCAATTTGAAAAAAGGAAATAATTTCATGATGAGTTATTGTTGATAGAAAAGGGCTTCATCCACGGTATCCATGGGGATGGTAAAAATAAATCAGTAAGAAAAAAAAAAAAGAGCTCAAGGAGTGTTCCCTGGGTATTTCAGAGATCTCCTATCATATCATATTCTCTTCAATCTCCTTTTTTTTTCTGAATTCCGTCTACCTCTTTCTTGATTTGCTCTTTCATTTTGATGGAAGATAACCCTCAGTGACATAGTAACGGATCTTTATTATAAAAACATTTATTCCAGCATCAATTTATGATAGTTTGGCTAGGTGTGGAATTCCAGGTTAGAATTATTTCTCCATCAGAACTTTGAAGGCATTGACCATTATCTTGCTACTCCATGCTGACGTTAACAAGATCAAACCTATTCTGATTCCTGATATATTCCTCTTCATATGCCCTTTGGTTTCCTTGTATATAATCTTTCCTTCTCTCCTCATCCGACATCTCCCTGGAGACCTACAGAATCTTCTAATTGCACCCATCACAGTTCACGGTAATGTGCTTTAGTGTGAATTTATTTTTACACATTCTGCTGCTTACTCAGTGAGTGCTGTCAACTTGACAGTGCATATCCTTCAATTCTGACAAATTTTTTTGTTGATGATTTCCTCTATTATTCAGATTTTGGACCTACTGCTCTGCTCCTTTAATTTGCTTTTACTTTTTTGTTTTCTCTCTCCTATTATCTTTAATTTTGGGGGTGGTAAAATTTCCTTAACTTTATCCACCAGCTCTTATATTGCATTTTAAAATTCCATTATATTTCACTTTTCAAGAATCTTTTTGCTCTGTTTACTATGTATGATTCTGTTCTCTAATGGATGCATATATTCACTTGTCTCTCCAAGTATATTAGGAAAAGTTTTCATTTTTGAGGGGCTCTTGCTCCTTTATAGTTTCTATCCTTCGAGTTTGTTTTGGTTTCTTCCATGTTAAGAGGCTCTTCTCAGAGAGACTGCATTATTTCTCTATTGCTGCACCAATTCTCAGAAACTTAGTGGCTTAAAATGCCACAGATTCATTATCTTACAGTTCTGGAGGCCA
Organism: Cheracebus regulus; assembly: GCA_963574635.1. NCBI lineage: Eukaryota > Metazoa > Chordata > Mammalia > Primates > Pitheciidae > Cheracebus > Cheracebus regulus. The sequence goes on along the minus strand of CAUYQU010024294.1, from coordinate 6,063 downwards.
GACATCCTAAAATCAGAGTGTTGGAAGAGCTGTACTGCTATGGAGAATGTGTCTCTGATGTGCCTATAATTTTCTTTTAAGTCTGTTTTGGAGCCATCAATGATGGTTACATAAAACTTGCTGGTCTCCAATTTCCACAGGGGTTATCAATGGTGAGACTATGCTTACTTTCAGCTTTCAGTTTTTACAAGACTCAGACATACTTGAAGGAGCCCTTTTCCACCTTGGCAGCCTCCCCTTCCATTTTTTTGATGGTTCTTTTGTTGATCAGACGATGGGCTTGCCTGAATCTACATGTCGAATGACGGTAATGTTGATATGATTCTTTGCTTCTCCCATTTTAGCCTTAACTCATTTATGCCAAAGGTTGCAAATTTTTTGGGGGTGGGGGGAAATCAGACTTTGGCAATGACCTTGAGCAGTAGGATATAAATAACTCCCACAAGTTTAGCATTCCAATAATGGAATACTAGGCATAAATGGGTTAATTTAGTGGTGGTTTTCACAATACTTGTATGCTGGTGGCAAACTTCTAATGAATAAAGCACTCACAGTCTCCTTTTGGCTAGGACTGATACCCCTGAATTCTGGTTGGCTGTCAGCAGAGATTGCTCTCAACTTTTAGAAGCCACCCTCAGGTCCTAGCCATATGGCCCTCTTCAACATGGAAGTTTACTTCTTCAAAGCCAGCAGGAATTTCTCTCTCCAGCTTCCTAAGAAGGAGTCATATTACATAACATAATCACAGGAATAATTATACCATCACCTTTGCAATTTAATGCAACCCAATCAAGGGAATGAGTATTCCATCAAATTCAGATTGCAATCACACTTATGGGGAAGAGATTTTCCAGGGTGTGTGCTCCAGAGGATAGAAGTCTCAGGAGGCCATTACAGAATTCTGCCTAAAACATCATGCATTGGTTTGAATCTTTCTTTTAGAAAAAGAAGTTTAAAGATTTAGAACAGAAGCTGAGCTCCTAAGTTTTTCTTGCTGCCATTTTCTCAATGCCTTTAAAAATCAGTAGCTAAGAACACAAGGATAGGGAAAGAAAGTAATGCTTATTGATTACCAAATATATATCAGGCAATTGTGCTAGGTCCTTTACATTACAGTTTATTCAATATCAGAAAAGAACTACATTTGAAACAAGGAGGTACTATAAGAAATATGTAACCAAATTGTAAGTACAGGTAAGAAAATTAGACATCATAGACTGGACAAAGAAAATGTGGCACATATACACCATGGAATACTACATAGCCATAAAAAATGATGAGTTTGTGTCCTTTGTAGGGACTTAGATGAATCTGGAAACCATCATCCTCAGCAAAATGACACAAGAACAGAAAATCAAACACTGCATATTCTCACTCATAGGTGGGTATTGAACAATGAGAACACGTGGACACAGGGAGTGGAGCATTACACACTGGGGTCAGTTGCAGAGGGCCAGGGGAGGGACAGTGGGGGGTGGGGAGGGTGGGTAGGGATAACAGGGGGAGAAATGCCAGATAGAGATGATGGGAGAATGGAGGCAGCAAACCACCTTGCCATGTTTGTACCTATACAACAACCCTGCATGATCTATACATGTACCCCAGAACCTAAAGTACAATTAAAAAGAAAGAAAGAAAATTAGACAGTAACAATCATTAGGTTTAAAAGCTAAATCTAGTATTTTGAAAATTTCCTAAAAGTATGATTGGGTATGATTTTGATGGGTGGAAAACAAATTCTCTACATTTCCCAGTGAAATTTAAACATTTTTTCTTTTCAAAGCAAACCAGATTTTAGTTGCACAGAATTAAAAACAGACTGTATGATGTAACTAAATTTAATGTCCTGAAATATTTTCTCCTAAATCATGCTGCACATATTTTATTAATCTATGAATAAAATCTATTCCAGGATGGTACTGTACATATTTAATCATAGTCAAATCTTTCTTCATGTAGAAGATCAAATATAGCTAATGTTGCTTAGAAAATGGGAACTACAAAAAGCTTTAGAATTAAGAAATATTTTAAACCACATTTAGATTCAAATATTGTTTGATGCAACTTTTATCCAGAAGCATCGAGAAGCTGGAAATACTGTCGTTGTCCAGAGGAATCAAAATAGAAACATCAAACAATTTCAGTTCTTCATATAATTTTATAAAATATTTAAAGACTTGAATTAACGTCTCTGATAATACAATTGTGCCAGAATGTATTTAGCAAATTAAAAATATGAGTTGAAAATTAACTCAAAATAATGACAGCAATTTTTGTTAATTCTGTTACTAAACAAATGTAGGCTACCGAACGTAGTTGAAAACTACAAATATAAAATAGTCATATATTATAGAAATAACTGACTCATAATATACAAACACCTAAATTATTTCACCTATGTAAAAAATACACTAAAATGATTTTTCATGAATAAGATATCCTAAAAATAACTATGCCTAAAGTTCAAAAGAGACTTTTTTCTAAACTTATAAATCATAAAATTTTGAAGAAGCATTTTGGCCTAAAATAATGCTGCACTCTTGATCTCAACTCAGGTAAGTATTTTGGAAAACTGGAAGAAAAACTGTATTTCATAGTTGTTTGAGGTATCTCAATGTGGATGGGAAAAAGAGATATTTTTCTCATTCCTTTTTGGGCATTTTGTGCACATATTCACACATGGCACAAATTTAAACTTTGAATTCGCATGTACAAAATCCTCTATGAGGAAATCACAGTCCAGATATAAAAGCTGGCAATTTCTGATTTCCGAAGCACAGCACAGAACATTTGCAGTGCCCAGCTTACTTTCGTGGTGAACTAGGCATTCATGTCAGCCAGATTTTGTACTGTTATCCAAAGCCTAATTGAACAGGCACCAGCAAGTGACACATTTGAAGGCTACTTACAAGAAAGCAAACTAAATAAATAGTACACATTTCTGTAAGATTAAATATGTATAAGGATCGGAAGCTGGAGTCAAAAAGAATGATGTCCAGTAATGGCAGACTGGGTAATATCCATCAACTCTCTCACTGAATGAAAACCACCAGAAAAGCTTGGAAAAACAGGCCGGACGAGGTGGCTCATGCCTGTAATCCCAGCACTTTGGGAGGCCAAGGCAGGTGGATCACCTAAGGTCCGGAGTTCGAGACCAACCTGGCCAACATGGCGAAACCCTGTCTCCACTAAAAATACAAAAAATTAGCTGGGTGTGGTGGCATGTGCTGACAGAGTGAAACTCCATCTCAAAAAAGGAAAGGAAAGGAAGGGAAAGGGAAAGGGAAAAGGGAAAAGAGATAAGAGTAAGGGAAAAGGAAAGGGAAAGGGAAAGGGAAAAAGAGAGAGAGAGAAAGCAGCCTGGAAAAACAAAAACAGCTGCTTGAAAGCATCAGAATGCTAACAAGGAAGTGAAAAATTACAAAACTGTGCAGAAGCAGACAAACAGGTGAGCCCAGCATTTGGGATTGCTTCCCCCCACCAGAGACATCTGCTAGTGAGGTAGATCAGAGGGGAGTAGAGGTTTAAAAGACTCACAGGGATAGGAGACAAAAAGGACTTCAGGGCCTCCAAGGAAAAGGGTCCCTGGTCAGCACTCTAGGCTTTGGACTGGGATCCTCCCTGCCGCAGTGCTAGTAAAGATGAATGAGAATCTGGAATTGCATCCAACTTCAAAATCTCAAAGCCTTTCTGGTTAGTGATCCAGGATCATAAATACTCCTACCCACTTCCCAGAAGAAAAGTAAATCCTTTCTGAAGAGAAAACATCATCCTCCCTCAAAGTAATTCCTACTATTTCTCCCATCCAATGTCAACATACAATGCCACCACTGCCACTACCAGATATACCAGGAGAGAAGTCAACATCATGAAAAAGAAATAGATCACAGGGGAACCACATGATCAAGTTATCAGACCCAGACTTGAAAATAAGTGTGTCAAACTGAAAAAATATACTGAAGTTGAGACTTCAATAAATGGATTTTTAAAATTAGACACAGATGAAAAAAATGGATAAAACTGTTATGTAGGTCAGAATTCTGGCAGAACATGGTGGCTCACACTTCTAATTCCAGCACTTTGGGAGGTCAAGGTGAGTGGATCACCTGAGGTCAAGAGTTCGAGACCAGCCTGACCAACATAATGAAACCCCATCACTACTACAAATACAAAAATTAGCCAGGTGTGGTAGTGGGTGCCTGTAATCCCAACTACTCAGGAGGCTGAGGCAGGAAAATTGCTTGAACCCCGGGTTGCAGTGAGGTAAGATCACACCACTGCACTCTAGCCTGGGTAACAGAGCAAGACCCTGTCTCAAAAACAAACAGAAGTAAATTCTCGGAGTAAAGAGAGACACAAGAATAGAAAATAGAGGAAAGTATAGAAGTGACACAGGGAATTAAGCAAAAAGGCCTAATAAATGTTAAGGGGAATCCCAGAGGAATGAAGGCGAATGTAGCCAAAGCAATATTTGAAAACTGTTTTCTAAAACTAATAAAAAATATTTTCAAGTCATTAAGTAATGTTGAACAGCTCACATGTGAACAATGTTGAATAATCATATGTGCTGACATCATCATATCTTCAATAAATTGCAAGAGAAAAAAGAGATGAAGCAGAAACCTGGAGTCTAAGAGAGTTAAGAAACAGACCATCCAATCACAATATGTGGACTGTAATTGGATACTGATTCAAACAAATGCACTAGGAAAAAGCTATTGTGATATCCAAAAGACAATGGGGACCTTGAACAGTAATCAAATATGATGATATTCTTAGAGAATTGCTGTTTTTGTTTGTTCCATTTTGATCTGACAATGATTTTGTGATTATCTTAGAACAAAAGTTATCTTTTAGAAATACTACATATTTACAGATGAAATGGCAGGATGGAATTTGCTTAAAATAATACAGAAGTGGTAAGTTAATGGGGTTATAAATTAAAAGCAATTGGTCATAAAATAATTGTTGAAAGAGGTGTTGGATGTGTGCCAAATTCATTACACTTTTCAATTTACTTTTGCCTGTGTTCAAAATTCTACAGAGTAAAGTTTTATATAATTATTAGTGAGCTTGCTTTCCTCGCTAATCAGCCAGTTTCCTTGCTAATAACCCACCTTCTACTGACAGTTTTCAAGACAGTGTAGAACTGGAGAGAAATGTCAATAGGCTTTAACTCTGTAAGAGGAAAAGCTTCAGAAGTGTAAGACTTCCATTGTACCTAACGAGTTTAACATGTTAAAGGATTTCAGTGACATGGAACATGAGGCAGACTTAATGTGTCATCTTTTCATTAGTTTGTCCCATTTTATTTGACAGCATCCATTACAGTAACTTTTCAATGTGCCATGCTTCAAAATAAACCCAAGCAAAAATGACCTACAATTTAACTTTTCACTAATAATTAGTTAAATTTATTTAGTTTTTTGAGACAAAGTCGCTCTCTGTTGCCCAGGCTGGAGTGCAGTGGAGTGATCTCAACCCCCAGGTTCAAACGATTCTCGTGCCTCAGCTTCCCGAGTAGCTGGGATTACATGTGCCTGCCACCACGCCCAGCTAATTTTTGTATTTTTAGAAGTGACAGGGTTTCACCATGTTGGCCAGGCTGGTCTTAAACTTTTGACCTCAAGTAATCTGCCCACCTCGCCCTCCCAAAGTACTGGGATTACAGGCGTGAGCCACTGGGCCCAGCCTACTTTTCATTAGACTTGGCCTGTTCCAAATTAGGTATTTTCCCCATACCATGTACTCATCACAGTATAGTATCTAGAGTTTCAAGTTAGATCCTTTGATCCTTTTCCTTTTCTTTTCTTTTTTTTGAGGTGGAGTCTCAATGTCGCCCAGACTGGAGTGCAGTGGCACAATCTTAGCTCACTGCAACCTCCACCTCCTGGGTTCTAGAAATTCTCCTGCCTCAAGCTCCCAAGTAGCTGGGATTACAGGTGCCTGCCACCACACCCAGCTAATTTTTGCATTTTTAGTAGAAACAGGGTTTTGCCACATTGGCCAGGCTGGTCTCGAACTCCTGACCTCAAGTAACCCACCCGCTTCAGCCTCCCAAAG
>CAUYQU010024292.1:0-26640 GCA_963574635.1 Cheracebus regulus | reverse complement strand
CAAAAAATTTTATTTTTCCTTCGTTTATAAAGCTTAGTTTGGCAGGATATGAGATTCTGGGTTGAAAATTCTTTTCTTTGAGGATATTGAATATTGACCCCCACTCTCTTCTAGATTGTAGGATTTCTGCTGAGAGGTCTGCTGTGAGTCTGATAGGCTTCCCTTTATGGGTAATCTGACCTTTCTCTCTAGCTGCCCTTAGAATTTTCTCCTTTATTTCAACCTTAGTGAATCTAGCAATTATATGTCTTGGAGTTGGTCTACTTTAGGAATATCTTTGTGGTGTTCTCTGGATTACCTGGAGTTGAGTATTGTCCTGCCTTACTAGGTTAGGAAAGTTTTCCTGAATAATATCCCGAAAAATATTTTCCAACTTGGATTCATTCTCTTCATGACATTCAGGTACACCGATCAGTCGTGAGTTAGGTCTTTTCACATAGTCTCATATTTCCTGGAGACTTTGCTCATTCTGTTTTACTTTTTCTTCTGGAATCTTCTCGTTTCATTTCATTAAGTAGGTCTTCGACCTCTGATATCCTTTCTTCTGTTTGATCAATTCGACTGTTAAAACCTGTGCATACTTCGCGAAGTTGTCTTATTGTGTTCTTCAGTTCCAATAATTCACTTATATTCATTTCTAAATTATCTATTCTCATTAGGATTTTGTCAAACCTTTTTTCAAGGTTTTTAGTTTCTTTACATTGGGCTAGAACATGTTCTTTTAGCTCACAAAAGTTCCTTATCATCCACCTTCTGAAGCCCATTTCTGTTATTGGAACACACTCGTTCTCCATCAGGCCTTGTTCCCTTGATGGTGAAGAACTGTGATCCTCTGTAGAAGGAGAAGCATTCTGCTTCTGGGTATTCTCAGCTTTTTTAGGCTGATTTCTTCCCAACATTGTAATTTTATCCACCTGTCGTCTCTGTAATTGCCAACTTTCAATTTAGGTCTCTGAGTGGACATCCAACTTGTTGATTCCCAATGCCGAAATCTGAGCAACCCACTGCGCCCGCTAAAATAGCAGCATTAAGATTAGTGGTGCTTTTTTGCTCGGGGATCTCCGGTCTGGCTTCCCTCTTGAATCCTTATTTCAATCATGTAAATAGGCGACTGTACCTTCCCGGAGATCCAAACGTCTATCAAAAGGGAAGCTAGTCCCGTTTCCTTTGCACTGAGAACCGCCACGCCGAAGCACCAGCAAAACCGCCACACCGGCCACAAGAGTCACACTGGCGACCCGTGGGGCTCCTCTGCTGGGAATCTCCTAGTCCGTAAGCAACAAAAATTTGTCTGAAAATGCGGCGTTCTCTCGTTCTGTGCGCTTTCTCTGGGAGCTACAATCCTGAGCTGCTAGTAGTTGGCCATCTTGGATCTCTCCCCCCAACATTGAGAATTTTTAATGTATTTATTGGTCATTTGTATGTCTTCTTTTGAGAAATATATGTTGAGATTACTTGCCCATTTTTTAATGGATTTTTTTTCTGTTGAGATATTTGATTTCCTTGTGTATTCTGGATATTAATTCCCTATAAGATGAGTAGTTTTCAAATATTTTCTCCCATTCTGTAGATTTGTCTTTTCACTTTGTTGATTACTTGCTTTGCTGTGTAGAAGAGCTGTAGTTCCATATACTCCTACTGGCTTATTTTTACGTTTGTTCCCTGTGCTTTTGCAGTCTTATTCATAAAATCTTTTCCCAGACCAATGTCCTAAAGTGTGTTCCCTGTTTTCTTCCAGAAGTTTTATTACTTTTTGCCTTGCATTTAGGACTTTGATCCATTTTGAATTGATTTTTGTATAGGATAAGAGATGAGGTTTTAGTTTCATTCTTATTCATATGGATATCCAAATTTTCCTAGTGCCATTTATTGAAGAGACTGTCCTTTCCCCAAAGAGCGTTCTTGGCACCTTTGTCAAAAATCAGTTGGCTGTACGCTATTCACAGTAGTAAAAACATGAAATCAACTCAAATGCCCATCAGTGATAGACTGGATACAGAAAATATGGTACATATACAGCATGGACTACTATGCAGCCATAAAAAGGAATGAGATCATGTCCTCTGCAGGGACATGGATGAAGCTGGAAACCATTATCCTCAGCAAACTGATGCAGGAACAGAAAACTAAATGCCACATGTTCTCACTTATAAGTGGGAGCTGAACAATGAGAGCACATAGACACAGGGAGGGGAACAATACATATTGGGGCCTGTCAGGGGGTGGGCAGAGGAAGGGAGAGCATCAGGATGACTAGCTAATGCACACTGGGCTTAATATCTAGGTGATGGGTTGATAAGTACAGCAAACCACCATGGCACATGTTTACCTATGCAACAAGCCTGCATATCCTGCATATGTATACTGGAACTTAAAATAAAAAAACTAAAAAAAAAAAAAAATCAGTCGACTGTAGACATGTAGACTATTTCTGCATTCTCAATTCTGTTCTATTGGTCTATGTGTTTTTATGCCAGTACCATACTGCTTTGGTTATTAGAGTTTTATAGAATATTTTGTGATCTGGTAGTATGATACTTCCAGCTTTTTTCTTTGTTCTTTGTGCTCAGTATTGCTTTGGCTATTTGGAGTCTTTGTAGTTTCATACAACTTTTAGGAATTTTCCCTATTTCTGTGAAGAATGTCATTGGTATTTTGATAGAGATTGCATTGAATCTATAGATTGCTTTGGGTAGTATTGTCATTTTAACAATATTAATCCTTTTGATCCATGAGCATGGAATGTCTTTCCATTTACATCTTTTTCTGTTTTTTAAATCACCATTTTGGAGATTTCCTTGTTGAGGATTTTCACCTCCTTGGTTAAATTTATTTTAAGTGTTTTATTTGTTTGGTACCTATTGTAAATAAAATTGACTTCTTGATTTCTTTTTAGCTAGTTCATTGTTCATACATATAAACACTACAAATTTTGTATATTTATATCCTGTGACTTTAGTGAAATTGTTTATCAAGTTTTTTTTTCTTTCTTTTTTTTTTTTGATAGAGTACTTAGGTTTTTTTTATATACAAGATCATGTTATCTGCAGGCAGGAACAATTTTGCTTCCTTTCCCATTTGGATGTCCTTTATTTCTTTGTCTTGTCCAATTGCTCTGGTTAGGCCTTCAGTATTACTTGAATAAGAGTGGTAAGAGTGGGCATCCTTGTCTTGTTTCAGTTCTTGGAAGAAAAGATTTCAGCTTTTCCCCATTTAGTTAAATGTTAACTTTGTGTTTGTCATATATGACCTTTATTATGTTGAAGTTCTTTCCTTCTATACCTAAAGAGTTTTCATCATGAACGGATGTTAAATTATATCAAAAACTGTTTCTATGTCTATTGAGATGATCATATGGTTTTTGTCCTTCATTTTATTGATGTGATGTATGAAGTTTATTAATTTGTATATGCTGAAACATCCTTGCTTTCCTGGAATAAATCCCTGTTGATCTTGGTGTATTTTCTTTTTGATGTGTTGTTGAATTAAGTTTGCTTGTATTTTGTTAGATTTTGCATTAATGTTCTTTGGAGATATTAGCCTGTAAGTTTTCTTTTTTCATTGTATTCTTGTCTGGTTTTGTTATCAGGGTTATGCTGGCCTTGTAAAATGAGTTAGTAAGAATACACGTTGCTTCAATTTTGGGGAATAGTTTAAGAAGAATTAATACTAATTCTTTAAAAGTTCAGTATAATTTGGTGATGAAGCCATCTGGTCTTGGGCTTTTCTTTGTTGGAAGACTTTTTATTACTGATTCAGTCTCATTACTTGTTACTATTCTGTTTAGTTTTTTTTTTATTTTTTTTTTAATTCTGGGTTCAGCCTTGCTAGGTTGCACATGTTCAGGAATTTGTCTATTTCATCTAGGTCTTTGAATTTATTGGCGTATATGTTTTCATAATAGTCTGTAACGATCCTTTGTATTTCTGTGCTATCCTTTGTGATGTCTCATTTTTTGTAGTTCAGTTTATTTACTTGGGCCTTCTTTCCTTTAGTTTTAAATTTTGATGATGTACTACTTACCCATTTTTTTCTTTTATGAATTGTGTTTTTAATACCATGACCAGAAACTCTTCACCAAGCCCTAGGTCCTAAAGATTTTCTCCCATGTTTTCTTCTAGAAGTTTTATGGTTTTACATTTAAATTTATAGCCAATTTTTAATTGAAATTTTTATTTTTTTATTTTATTTTTTATTTTTATTTTTATTTTTGCTGTTGAGATGTTTGAGTTCCTTGTATATTTTGGATATTAGTCCTTTATCAGATGAGTAGTTTGCAGATATTTTAAGTTGATTTTCATATAAGTTGTGAGATTTAGGTCGAGGTTCATTTTTTGCCTATGGATATCTACTTGGTCAAATACCATTTGTTGAAAAGACCATTCTTCCTGCATATGACTACTTTCACACCTTAAAAAAATAAGTAGGTTGTACCTGTACAGAGTTATTTTGGGGTTTTCTAGTCCATTGATCTATGTGTCTGTTACTCCACCAATATCACAAAGTCTTGATCACTGTCACTATGAAATATCTTAAAATTAGGTTAAATTATTTCTCCTACCTTAGTCTTCATTTTCAAAATTGTTTTAGCTTTTCAAGTTCCTTTACCCTCCTATATAAATTTTCAAATATTCTTGTGTATATCTATCTGTAAAACAACTTGCTGGGATTTTTATAGAAATTGTAGCAAAAGCACATGTTAACATTATGGTGGGTGTTCTAACCCATGAGCATGCTATGTCTCTCTATTTCTCTTTACTTATTTTAATCTTTTATTTTTTTATCAGCATTTTGTCATTTTATGCATTCAGTCCTGTATAGGTTTTGCTATATTCACATCTAGGTAGTGGAAACTTTTGTAACGGTTGTAAATGTTATTTTAAATTTCACTTGCCATGGATATATAGTAATACAAGTGGTTTTTTTTGTTGTTGTTTTTGTATGTTGAACTTGTAACTTTCAGTCTTACCATAGTTCCTAGGTTTTGGATCATTTTGTTTGTTTGTTTTATTTTGTTTAGGTATATTCCCTGGGGATTTATAGATGATCATATGATCTGCAAACAGAACAATGTTTTCTTTCTGATTTTTATTCATTTTATTTCCTTTTTTTTGACAGAGTCTTGCTCTGTTACCCAGGCTGGAGTACAGTGGTGCAATCCCAGCTCACTGCAACCTCTGCCTCCTGAGTTCAAGCAATTCTGCTGCTTAAGCTTCCCAAGTAGCTGGGACTACAAGTGCAAGCCACCACAACTGACTAATTTTTGTATTTTTAGTAGAGACAGGGTTTAACCAGATTGGCCAGGCTGGTCTCGAACTCCTGACCTCAGGTGATCTGCCTGCCTCAGCCTCCTAAAGTGCTGGGATTACAGGCATGATCCACCATGCCTGGCCTTTATTTTCCTTTTCTATATTGTTGTACTGGCTAGCCCTTCCAGTACTGGAAGTGATAAGAGACATCCTTGTCTTGTATCTGATCTTAGGGACGAAGTATTCCATCTTTTACCATTATATATGTTATTAGCTGTAGGTTTCTTTTTGTAGCTGTTCTTTATTGAGTAAGTTTCCCTCTAAGTATTTTGAGATTTTTATTATAAATGAGTGTCAAATTTTCTGAATTCTTTTTTTTTGGATCATTTGACATAATCATGTGATTTTTCTCCTGTAGCATGTCAATATGGTAGATTACCTTGATTGATTTTCAAATATTGAGCCAGCTTTGCATTCCTGAAATAACCCCTACTTGATGGTGATGTATAATTCTTTTTGTATATTATTGCATTCTCTGCTATATTTTAATAAGGGTTTTTATCTATATTCATCAGGACTGTTGATCTGTCATTTTCTCTTTTTTATAATGTATTTGATTTTAGCATCAGGGTAATTTTAACTTTATAAAATAAATTGGAATGTATTTATTCATTTTCTATAACTGGAAGAGATTGTGTAGCATTGGTGTTAATTTGTCTTTAAAAGTTGGGCATAATTCAACGGTGAAGGCATCTGTGCCTGGAGATTTGGTTGGTAGGGGGAGTTTAAAAACTATGAGTTTAATGTTCTCAATAGTTATATGGTGATTCAAACTTTTTATAGCATATTAGTTGACTTGTGGTCATACGTGGGTTTCAAGGATTTGATTCATTTTATCAAAATTGCCAGATTTATGTGTGTAAAGTTGTAGTACTCCTTTATTATCCTTTTGATGTCTGTAGGGTCTGTAATGATATCTCTTGTTTCATTCCTGATACTGCATTTTCTCTCTTTTCCATTTCAGTCTTTTTCAGTCTCCCTCCCTCCCTCCTTTCCTCCCTCTCTCTCTCTCTTTCTCTCTTTCTTTCTTTCTTTCTTTCTCTCTCTCTCTTTCTTTCTTTCTCTCTATTGCCCATACCGTAGTACAGTGGTATGATCTCAACTCTAACTGCAACCTCTGCCTCTTGGGTTCAAGCAATTCTTGTGCTTCAATCTCCCGAGCAGCTGGATCACAAGTGTGCACCATCATGCCTGGCTAATTTTTATATTTTTAGTAGAGACAGGGTTTCACAACATTGGCCAGGTTGGTCTTGAATTCCAGGCCTCAAGTGATCCACATGCCTCAATAGAAGTTTGTCAATTTCACAGATCTTTTGGAAAAACCGGTCTTTGCTTCATTAATTTACTACATATTTTTTCAATTTCATTTTCTTGTGCTGTTCTCATTTTTTTTCTTCCGTTTGCTTTTTTTTTTCTTTTTCTTTCTTTATTTATTTTTTAAGACAGCCTCTTGCTTTCTTACCCAAGCTGGAGTGCATGTGTAGATTTTAAGGATTTGGTGCAATCTCAGCTCACTGCAACCTCTACCTCCCAGGCTCAAGTGATTCTTGTGCGTCAGCCTTCCAAGTAGCTGGGATTACAGAGATGGGGTTTCACCATGTTGACCAGGCTAGCCTTGAACTCCTGGCCTCAAGTGATCCACCTGCCCTGGCCTCCCAAAGTGCTGAGATTGCAGGCGTGAGCCACTATGCCCAGCCCCTGTTTAGTTTGTTCTTGTTTTCCTAGTTTCTTGATATGGGACCTTGTAATATTAATTTGTGGCTTTTTGTGTTTTCTAATATAAACATGTCACTTAGTGCTATAAATTGCCCTATCAGCACTGTTTTGGCTGCACCACACAAATTTGAATATGTTGTATTTTCATTGTGATTGAACCTTCATGTACGTATTGGTCAGTATATGGACAGATAGTAAATACTTTAGGTTTTGTGGGGCACATAAGGTCTGTGTCACTCTTCCTCCTCTTTTTTCTTTTTCCCTGATAACGTTTTATAAGTGTAAAAATTATTCTTAGCTTGCAGCTTGCAGCAAAACTTTCTCATGAGGCTGTAGTTTGACTGTCTCTGCTTTAGACCCATTTCTCACCTTTCACACTCAGAGGAAGTGTCTCTAGCCTAGCATAGTGTATATCCTGCTTGAGCTTTTCCGCTTCACACACACACACACACACACACACACACACACACACACACACACTTGCCTTCCTTCCTTCTTGCAATTTTTTTACAACCTTCTTATTTCCTAGGACCCATTTCAGTTCTTACCACCCCTTCTATGAAATGTGTTCTACCTGATTCATTCTAGATGTGTCTCTCAGAAAACTTACTGAATGTGGGTTTGATAACACTATTTTGTGCTGAGCACAGATTACCATTATTTGCCACTTATGTATTTTAATTTTATGTATTTTATTTCTACAACTGGATTGTAGGTTCCTGAAGAGCTGGAATTTATCTTAACTTCAACTGTAATATCAATGCTTTGTTTTAAAACAACTCCTTCTGGTTTATAAAGTTTTATAAAATGTTTTCGTGTGTGTGTGTGTGTGTGTGTGTGTGTGTGTGTGTGTGTGTGTGTGTGTGTATGTGTGTATGTGTCTGTGTCTGGGTGTTTTAGTTCATCATGAAAATCCTGTGAAGCAGTTGGGGCAAGGAATTTTATCAATAGTTGACAAATAAAGAAACGGAGGCTTAGACAGTTAACATGCACCAAGGCTCCATGGCTAATAAAGGACAAAATCAGATCTCCACCCCAGTGCTGGCCCATTGCTCCCTTCAACTCCCTGAAATCCAGCAGTGGGATGGGCACATCAAACATCCTTGACTTAGCCTGTTGAGTATAAATGTCTATTTCCCTGGCCATGTCACCCAGTCCTCAGGTCCATACCTCTACTACCCCTCCGTCTGCACTGTCTTTCTGCTGCCTACTACTGTTGTTTAGTGACAACTTGGACTGTCATTCTTGGAGAAGAGATGGTCAAAATAGGAACCATCATTCATATTTAGAAAATCTCTCTCTAGGGAAAGAGGACTTGATCTGACACAATATTAATTTTCTGGAGCCATTCTTTCTTTTTTCTTTTTTCTTTTTTTTTTTTTTTGAGATGGCGTTTCACTCTTGTTGCCCAGGCTGGAGTGCAATGGCGTGATATCAGCTCACTGCAACCTCTGCCTCCTGGATTCAAGCAATTCTCCTGCCTCAGCCTCTCAAGTAGCTGGGATTACAGGCGCCCACCATCATGTCCAGCTAATTTTGTATTTTTAGTAAAGGTGGGATTTCACCATGTTGGTCAGGCTGGTCTCAAACTCCTAACCTCAAGTGATCCACTGCCTCAGCCTCCCAAAGTGCTGGGATGAAAGGCATGAGCCACCAAGCCCGGCCTCCTGGAGCTGTTCTTGACAAGAAGGGCCACATTCCAGTGGAGGGGGATTGTCACTGTCCCCAAAGAAAGACCATTTCCCTGCCACTGCCTTGTCTTCCATGATAGCATACTGAGGATGCCCAGGCCTGTTGGGCTCTGGCACATGAAATTGGCTCCTTTGGGGCTTCTGCATTTGTGGTGAAGAAGTTAGTGGAGAATCTAGGGATGGGCTTTCCACACTCCAGCAAGTGATTTGAAAAACACAGAAGCAAAGGAAGTTCTGCTCACTGCTGCTGTAAAACAAATACTAAGAAATACTTGTCCCCACTGTGAGCCAGATGTCCTGAGGCTTTGAGGAAGGGCTTCAGCTTAGACTTGGGATTTCAGAAAAGCCACTCTGCTTCCAGACACCCTAAGCCCAAGCCCGAACCCTGCCTGGTATGTGCCTGACAGTGTCCTTGTTGTCTCTACGCAGGCACTGGCCACCCAGGCTCTGCCCTACCTGGGAAGGGCTTGCCTACTACCCCCCCCATCCCAGAGCTAGAAGGCAGCCTGTGCACAGACCCTGTCTGTGTGTCAAACTCCTCCAAATCTGATTTCAAAGAAGAAGATAGATGGGACCCAGGCAGGGAGGTTCCCTTGAGCACATGATGGGAATACTCAAACACTTGAGGGCTCTTTCTTCAGTGCTCAGCACCCATTAATTAAAAAATAACACATCTAAGTTAGCTGGGTGGGCATGGTTCTGTATACCCACAGTCCTAGCTATTTGGGAAGCTGAGGCAGGAAGATCGCATGAGCCCCAGATTTTGAGGCCACAGTGAGCTATTATCACACCATTGCACTCCAGCTTGGGTGACAGCGTGAGACCCTGTCTCAAAAACGAACAAATGCTAAAAACCCAAAACAAAGATAACACATCTGTCATGCCTGGAGGAGCTCATTTTCCTGTAAGGCCCCTTCTCCCCAGTCCTCTACCATCATTCAAATCTTTGTGAGTACCTCCTCCAGGAAGCCTCTGAAGGCTGGATACCGTGGAAGGATAAATAACAGTTACTACTTCCTGAGCACTTACTGCAGGCCAGCTGTGCTAGGCACTGTCCTTACATTAACTTACTCTATTCCCACATCATAGGGTAGATGCGATTATTCTCCACACTTTACAGAAGATAAGGCCTGGTCACTTGCCAAAAGTGTGAAGTGTAGTAAAGCAAGAGCCTGGAGTTTGAGTTCAGGTGTGTGCTCCTGTACAGTACATCCTCTTGGGCTTCCCATTTTTCTATCAGCCAGGGACATTAGTTGCAGATAATAGAAACCAATCTTGGCTGGGGTCATCAGAAAATGGATAAGAGGTGGTTCATAAAATCTCTGAGAGAGTGTTCACGTATACCATGTACCAAAATTGGAAGAATATGATTTCTTGGAGGGTATACCCTGGCTGGAGCCTCCCCAGTCTCATTTCTACTTCCTAAGCACATAGGAAGATGAGGTTTCTCAGCCTGCTTTTCAGTTAGGGCAATGGAGCATGAAGGGAAATTAATGCATAGTGCTTCCAGGCCTGTTCCTAAACTTTCTTGCCATATCCTTGGCTCTCACAGTCCTGTGATGCTGGAACCACACTATGAACAGCCCAGGGCACGAGTCACTGCCTGGAGATGCGCTGCCCAGACAAGCTGTCCAACCCACACCCACCTGTGTGTGATTGGAAAGTAAAACTGCTGAAATGTTGGGATTTATTTGTTTCATGTGATGACCTAGCTTATTCTGACCAATAAAACCGGAAAATTAAGCTTGGTGGCTTCATGCTCAAGCCCAGTGTCCCAAATCACAGGCTAGAACTGCTTCAGTGAAAACATTAATGCCATCGCTGCTAGCATAGATGCTGAAACTTGCACCACTATCACTGCTGGCCCTGAACAGTGGATGCTGGACAGAGCCTGTGCTGGCTGCTTCTGGAAAGTCAAAGCTGACACCACGCTTGCTCAAATAGATTCTGTGCAGCTGGATCATTAAGATATGGATTCTACCCTTCAAAGGGCCAAGTGTCCAGTCCGAGGAGTGAAAAATCCACAAAAGGCCATTGTAATGGAAGAGGAAGTGCTAAGTCTGCTGACAGAGGACAGTTAATGGACTCTGATTCCTGGAAGAAGAGAGGCTTTTAGGTCAGGATAAGTTGCCTATGTGGTTTTGGGCTCTTGGGATATTGTCTAAGTCTATGCCAAATTAAGTCACTATCTTTGGAAATTCAAGAACCTAAGAAAAAAGATAGAGGATAAAAGTGATACAGAATTTATTTTTGCTAACCAAAAAAAGTCCTACAATCCCCAAATACATATACTCAGTGTATATATAAGTATGTATATGTACACTTATACTTCAGTCTTCACCCTTAGGTCAATAGTTAGCTCTTCTCCTTCCAGTAAGGCCTTATTTGGCAGAGTGAAGTGAAAGGTAACTTTATTTGTTGTTGTTTTATTTCTAGGACATTATGGGTTTTTAAAAGATCTTTTATTAACGAACTCGAAGTCCTGTTCTTCTCCTGTCAGTACTTTCGTTAATGGCAGAATAATACCATCACCATCAATTGTTCTACTAGTACTCTTCATTGTCATTTGTGTTTAGTGTCTGGAATAGTTTTCCAAAAGAAAACTAGATCACATACCACACATCTAGCTTCCTGACTGATAACATAAAATACTGTCTTTCTTAGTAGCCATTCAAAATGTAATTCCTAATGAAATTGTTAATGACATATTAAATGCCATCCTTTTACTATATGTTGATGTTCTCAATTTTCCTGGGTCCCTTGTTTGCTATTCTACAGGCCTTAATAAGGGATAGCAAAAGATTAGAAACAAGCTGAATATCCATAGAATAGAGACTGCATTAATGATGGTACATCTCACAGTGGAATACTAGGTAGTGGTAAAAAATAATGAGGCACTTCATGTGCTGATGTGGATTGATCTTCAAGATATACAGTGATGCCCTGCCTAACAAATGTTTTTATCCATGATGGACCACATATATAGTGGTGATCCCATAAGATTATAATGGAGCTGCCCTCTACAGGTAGACCATTTTTAATCTTTTCTACCATATTGTTACTGTACTTGTTCTATGTTTAGGTATGTTTCAGTGCACAAATACTTTCCATTTTGTTACAATTGTGTACAGTGTTCTGTAAAGTAACATGTTTAGGTTTGTAGCACAAGAGCAACAGGCACGACCACATAGCCTAGGTGTGCAGTAGGCTGTACCATCTAGGTTAGTATAAGTACTCTAAGGTGTTCACACAGCAACAGACAAAATTGCCTACGGCCATATCCCTATCATTAAGCGATGCATGACTGTATTAAGACAGCCAAATGCAGAATAGACTATAGAGAATGATCTCACTTTTGTTATAAAAGAGATGTTAGGACATGTATTGGTTGTAAAAGCATGAAATACCTCTCTGAGGATATATTCAAGAATGAGATAACATTTGCTGCCTGTTGGGAGGGAGGGAAATGCTGTGGCTGAAAGGCTGGGTTGAGGGGGAAAATTTTCATGTGTAATTTATACCCCTAACTATATCAGTGTGTATTTCCTAAGTGTGAGGACATTCTCTTACATAACCACTATGCAATGATCCAAGTTTGGGTATTTAACACAAATATTCTGTAATCTACAGTCCATATTGAAATTTCAGTTGTCTCAATCATGAATTTATAGCCATTCTTTCCCCCAGTCTAAGACTGTCTTAGTTCATTCAGGCTACTATAACAAAATACCATAGACTGGGTGTCTTATGAACAACAGAAATTTATTTCTCACACTTCTGGACACTGGAAAGTCCAAGAGCCAGATGCTGGCAGATTCCGCATCTGATGAGGGTCTTGCTTTCTGGCTCATAGATGATGCCTTCTTGCTATGTCCTCACATGGTAAAGGGGTGAGGGGCCTCTCGGTCTCTTTTATAAGGGCACTAATCCCATTCATGAGGACTTACCTCCATGACCCCTAATAACCTCCTAAAAACCCTACCTTCTAGTATCATCACTTTAGGGGTTAGGATTTCAACATTTGATGGGGGGTTGTTGGTCGTTGCAGGGGCACAAACATTTCAACCATAGCAAAAACCCAACTCAGGATTGCATATTGCACTTAGCTGTCTTGTATCTCAGTTTCTTTTAATTTGGAATGGTTTCCAGGACTTTATCTTTCTTTTTGTCAACAGCAGCAATGATTAAGCCTCTTTAAGTGACTTCTTAGGCAGTAGATGTAGACAAGTGGGAGCTGGGTTAGGAGAGCCAGAGGATAGAAAATGATAGGGATGGCTGTCAGCTTCTGCATAGTTTGTGGTCTAATATACAGAACCCCTATGTGGGCTTCTTGGAATAATGAAGTCTGGAGAGGGTGACAATATGCCCCTGCTTGGGGAGGTGGCAGATGGGGGTGGTGCTTACAGTCATTCTAAATTGGGTCTAAATAGAAATAGGACTGTATTTTGAAATCATAAGCTGATGAGGCCAGGTGACAGAATGCATTCTTAAAAGTAAATTTATAAAGGGAGATTGCCTATAGCTTTCATCAGTGTTTTTAAAGATGATTTATTATGTGAAATTTTTAACAAATACAAAATAGAGAAAACAGTTTGATGAACTTGCACGTACCCATCTCCCAGCTTGAACAATTCTGATCATTCTTCCATTCTTGCTTAATCTCTTCCCCGACTTTCCCCTGCCTGAAAGAATGTTAAAGAAAATCCCCATACCTCATATTTTTTTATCCTCAAATGCTTCAGGATCTCTTTCTGATAAATCAGGATTAAAAATACATGACCACCAACTTTATTATCACATCCAAAAAAGTAATAATACTGTCTTAATAAGATCTAATATCAATACACATTCCAATTGCATAAAAAAGACATTTCTGTCAATGTCTTTTTACAGTTGGTTTGTTTGTGTTGAGATTTAAACAGAAGGACTTTCTGGTGTGGCCCTGAAGGACAGTAGTGAAGGAAAATGCTCCTACTGAGCATAATTTTAAGCTGTGCCCCTGACTGTTTATTTCCCTGAAAGAAGAGGTGATGAGAGGTGTAGATCTACACTGATTCATGGGCAATGGCTAATGGTTTAGCTGGCTGGTCTTGGAAGGGACACAATTGGAAAATTGGTCTCAAGGCATTCTGAGGAAGAGGTGTATAGATAGACCTCTCAGATTGGCCACAAAAGTGAAGAAGAAATCCCTGTGGCTAAGTGATTTATAAGAAAAGAAGCTCAGTTGGCTCACTGTTTTGCAGGCCGTATAGGAAGCATAGAGCCATCTGCTTCTAGGGAGGCCTCAGGAAGCTTTTACTCATGGTAGAATGCGAAGCAGGAGCAGGTACTTCATATGGAGAAAGAAGGAGCAAGAAATGGGAAGTGAACAGGGGTGCCATACGCTTTTTTTTTTTTTTTTGGAGACGGAGTTTTGTTCTTTTGGCTCTGACTGGTGTGCAATGGCACGATCTCGGCTCACTGCAATGTCCGCCTTCCACATTCAAGTGATTCTCCTGCCTCAGCCTCCTGAGTAGCTGGGATTAGAGGTGTGCACCACTATGCCTGGCTAATTTTGTATTTTTAGTAGAGACATGTTTCACCATGTTGGCCAGGCTGGTCTCAAACTCTTGACCTCAGGTGATCGGCCCACCTTGGTCTTCCAAAGTGCTGGGATTATAGGTGTGAGCCACTGAACCCGGCAAGGTGCCACACACTTTCAAATGACCAGATTTTGTGAGAACTCACCATCACGAAGACAGCACCAAGCCATGAAGGAAACACCCCCATGATCCAAGCATCTTCCACCAGGCTCACCTCTAGCATTGGGTATCATAATTCAACATGATTTGGGTAGGGACAAATATCCAAACTATATCATTCCACCCCAGCCCCTCCTAAATCTCATGTCCTTTTCACATTGCAAAATATAATCATGCCTTCCCATCAGTCCCTCAGAGTCTTAACTCACTCCAGCATTAAGTCATAAGTCCAAAGTCTCATTTGAAATGAAGTAAATCCCTTCTACCTATGATCCTGTAAAATAAAAAAACAAGTTACCTCCAAAATATAATGGGGGTATAGGCATTGGGTAAGCATTCCCATTCCAAAAGGGAGAAATTGGCCAAAAGAAAAGGGCTATAGGCTCATGCATGTTTGAAACCCAGCAGGGCGGTCAAAGCTCCAAAATAACATTTTTTGATTCCGTGTCCTATAACAAGGGCACAATGGTGCAAGGGGTGGGCTCCCTAGGCCTCGGACAGCTCCATCTCTGTGGCTTTGCAAGGTACATTCCCCGTGGCTGCTCTCACAGTTGAGTGCTTGTGGCTTTTCCAGGTGTAGGGTACAAGCTGCCAGTGGATCTACCATTCTAGGGTCTGGAGAAAGGTGGCCTCCTTCTCACAGCCCCGCTAGGCAGTGGCCCAGTGAGGACTCTGTGTGGAGGCTCCGACCTCACATTTCCCCTTGGTACTTTCTAGTAGAGGTTCTCTGTGAGGGCTCTGCCACTGAATCAGGCTTCTTCATGGGCATCCAGGCTTTCTCATACAGCCTCTGAAATCTAGGCAGAGGCTGCCTAGCATTCTTCACTCTTGCATTCTGCACATCTACAGGTTTAACATCACATGAAAGCCACCAAGGCTTATGGCTTGCATTCTCCAAAGTGGCAGCCTGAGCTGTACCTGGGCCCCTTTGAGCCACAGTCGGAGCTGGAGTAGCTGGGATGTGGGGAGCAGTGTCCTGAAGCTGTGCATGGCCACTGGGCTGTGGGCCTGGCTCATGGAACCATTCTTTCCTTCTAAGCCTTTGGACCTGGGATTGGAGGGGCAGGCACGAAGGTTGTCTTCAACTGTCTTCATGTCCTTTTCTTCATGTCTTAGATAAGAGCACTTGGCTCCGTTTAGTTATACAAATATCTCTTACAAGTGGTTATTCCACAGACTGCTTGAATTTCTCTCCCAAAAAAGCTTTTTCTTTCTTTGCCACATGGTCAGGCTGCAAATTTCCCAAACTTAAGTTCTGCTGCCTTTTTATATATAAACTCCAGCTTTAAGTCATTCATTTGCTCCTGCATCTGAATGTGGATGGTTAGAAGCAACCAGGCCATATCTTGAACACTTTGCTGCTTAGAAATTCCTTCCACCAGATACTGTAAATCATCACTTTGAAGTTCAAATTTCCACATATCTCTAGGGCAAGAGCAGAATGCAGCCAAGATCTTTGCTAAAGTATCACAAGGGAGACCTTTGCTTCAGTTCCCAATAAGTTTCTGATTTCCATCTGAGACCTCATCAGCCTGGACTTCACTGTCCATATCACTATCAGCATTTTAGTTACAACTATTTAACCAGTCTCTAAGAAGTTCCAAACTTTCCCTCATCTTCCTATCTTCTTCTGAGCTCTCCAAACTCTTCTAACCTCTGCTCATTACCCAATTCCAAAGTTGCTTTCACATTTCACATGGTAGCTTTATAGCTATGCCCTATGCTAGGTACCAATTTTCTATATTTGGCTGTTTTTGCACTCCTATGAAGAAATACTTGAGACTAGGTATTTATAAGAATAAGGTTTAATTGGCTCATCGTTCTTCAGGCTGTACAGGAAGCATAGTACTGGCATCTGCTTCTCGGGAGGCCTCAGGGAGCTTTTACTGATGGCAGAAGGCGAAGCAGGAGCAGGCACTTCACATAGTAAAAGCAGGAGCAAGAGAGAGAGTTGGGGAGAACTGCCACACACTTTTAAATGATCAGACCTTGTGAGAACTCACTCTCATGAAGACAACACCAAGCCATGAGGGATCTGCCTCCATGACCCAAACACCTCCCACCAGGCTCCACCTCCATCACTGGAGATCACAATTTAATATGAGATTTGGGTGGGACAAATATCCAAACTATATTATCAGTTATTTTCTTTCAGTGCATTGAGATGGTCATTCTACTGTCTTCTAGCTTCCATGGCTTCTTTTGAGAATTTAGCTGTTGCTCTAACTGCTGCCGCCTCTCTAAAGACATCTTTTAAGGTTTCTCTTTGCCTTTGGTTTTTTGCAGTTTCACTATAATGTATCTACATGTTGATTTACTTTTAAAATGTTCTGCCTTGAGATTTATTGGGCTTCTTAAACACGTGGTTTGTTGTCTTTTATTAGTTTCTTTTCTGAGACAGAGTCTTGTACTGTTGCCCAGGCTAGAGTGCAGTGGTGCGGTCTCTGCTCACTGCAACCTCCACCTCCCAGGTTCAAGCAATTCTCCTGCCTCAGCCTCCCAAGTAGCTGGGATTACAGGCACGGGCCACCATGTCCAGATCGTTTTTATATTTTTAGTAGAGACGGGGTTTCACCATGTTGACCAAGCTAGTCTTGAACTCCTGACCTTATGATCCACCGGGCTCAACCTCCAAAAGTGCTGGGATTACAGGCGTGAGCCACCATGCCTGGCCTTTTATTAGTTTTGGACAATCTTTAGTAACAATTTCTTTACATTTGCCTCTGTTTCCGTTATTTTTTCTCTAGGAACACCAATAAAACATATGCGTTAGACTGTCTCATCATATCCTCTGCATCACGATCTGTCAATAAGCAATTATTTTCATGTCTTTTCACATTTAGGACTTTCTGAACAAATGATATTGATATCTGAGTTAAAGAAAGTTAGAGGGTGTTAGGACTAAAGCCATCTGCTCCCATTCAAAGGACAGTAAGATTTATCCTCTTCTAACTCCCATCCATGCAACCTCAGGCCAAATGCTTGCATTTTGTAGTAGAGGCGTTCCCATTTTTCTTTCTGGGACAATTAATTTACATTTCAAAGGGGAATAAAACCCAGAAACAGGGAGCCAGTTGCTTCCATTCCAAAGGCTTGTAAATGACTGGAGAGCAAAGGCGTTTCTCTTTCTGAAAGAGAGGATTGTAGCTGGGAATGGTGTAGTCCATATGAATTAGGTTCATAATTTAAACTGCTAGATTCATCATTTCAGAATTTCCCTCCTAACGTGCAAAAACTCCTCTGCATAGGCAGGCTCATCAAACTATGTTTAAATAGGTGGATTTTATTGTATGTAAACCATACCTCAAAAAGATAAAATCAGGCAGAAAAAAAAGTTATTGAATTTAAAATTTTAATAGTATTGTATTTTTAAATTCTAAAAAATCTATGTAGTTTTGTAAAAGGAAAATAAATCTTGGGGCCCCCAAATCACTCAGGCTAAAGGGAAACGTCAAGCTGGGAACTGCTTAGAGTCAACCTGCCTCTCATTCTGCCCAGAGTCACCCCTCTGCTCACTGAGATAAATCCATGTCTGATCGCCTCCTTTGGAGAAGCTGATCAGAAACTCAAAAGAATGCAACCATTTGTCTTTTATTTACCTATGACCTGGAAGCCCTGCCCGCTTCCTGTCTTCCCACCTTTGCTTCAAGTGGTCCCGCCTTTCCAGAGCAAAACTATGTTCATCTTGCATATGTTGATTGATGTCTCATGTTTCCCTAGGATGTAGAAACCCAAACTGGGCTCTGACCACCGTGGGCACATGTTGTCAGGACCTCCTGAGGCTGTCACAAGCGTGTGTCATCAATCTTGGCAAAATAAACTTTCTAAATTAATTGAGACCTTTCTCAGATGTTCAGGGTTCACAGTTTCCTTACACATACCTTATGTCACTTTTTATATTTCTAGTTTTCTGCCAAAAAGATTTAAACAAACTTTTATCTCCTTGAACATAGTAGACCTATTTCTTTTATCTGCTGATGTACCTGCTGATGATTCCATTATTTGCAGTTCCTGTGGGTGGGTTGTTTGTTATTTCTGTTCGTTCTCACCCATAGCATTTCTTTTCTTTTCTTTTCTTTTCTTTTCTTTTCTTTTCTTTTCTTTTCTTTTCTTTTCTTTTCTTTTTTGAGACAAAGTTTCACTCTGTCGCCCAGGCTGGAGTGCAGTGGCACGATCCTGGCCCACTGTGACCTTCACCCTCTGGGTTCAAGCGATTCTCCTGCCTCAGCTTCCTGAGTAGCTGGGACTATAGGGGCCCGCGACCACTCTCGGCTAATTTTTGTATTTTTAGTAGAGATGGGGTTTTGCCATGTTGGCCAGGCTGGTCTCGAACTCCTGACCTCATGATCTGGCCGACTCAGCCTCCCAAAGTGCTAGAATTACAGGCATGAGCCACAGCGCCCGGCCCCATCCATAGCATTTTATCTTCATGTGTACTTGGTTGACTCTGTTGAAAATTGCGCTTGGAAAACATAATTGAAGACCTACGCTGTGTCCTTGCCTTCTAAAAGTAGGTTTTTTATTCCTTTTGCCAGGTGACTGGGAGCACTGCAACAGAGGATTACTTTAATTCAAGTTCAGGTCTTGTTATTTTCTCCACCACTCAAATTTTTGAACCGTATTTTCATCCATGCAAGGACTGATTTATTTTTGGTTATTCTTAGTTCAAGTGTGCAGCATTTTGGGGTCACATCCCAAAGCCAGATCATATATTGGGTCTGACACTTGGTGGGCCCTGGATGTCAACTTTTCCCCCATAGTACCTTGAGGCTACCAAAGCCCAGATGCGCAGCTAAACTTGGGACAATAGAGGCCCAAGTGTTTTAATAACCTCTCTAGATTCTAGTCCTCTTTTTGAACTTAGCCAGATAATTTTTTTTACTATCTTTCAAGGTCTGTGATGCTTGTAAGGCCAAGGAGGGAGGATCACTTGAGCCTATGAGTTCAAGACCAGCCTGGGCAACATAGCAAACCCCATCTCCACTAAAAATACAAAAAATTAGCCGGGCATAGTGGTGCGTGCCTGTAATCCCAGCTACTCGGGAGACTGAGGCAGGAGAGTTGCTTGAACTTGGGAGGCAGAGGTTGCAGTGAGCAGAGATTGCACCACTGCACTCCAGCCTGGGTGACAAAGTGAGACTCCGTCTCAAAAAAAGGGAAGTGAAGTCTGAGAGCCTCCGCTTGGCACCCCCATTGTAGCTTGGGCAGGAACCTGAACCAGCAAGAATATCCCATCAATAGACCCCCCTCAGCCAACCTCGCAGGATTGGCCTTCAATAGCGACACTGTGTGGCAGCATCCAGCAATGGCAGCATCCAGCAATGGCAGCTTAGGTCTGGGGTGGTTCTTTGTCCATCCCGTACCAGGGAGAAGGACGGAAGAAGCAGGATTCTTGGACAATACAGGAGAGGAGGGAGGGCCCAGGAAGGAGGCATTGGATTTACTGTGTGTCAGAGTAGGCAGGTGCTCAGGAATTATGAGAGAAAGCAGGCTCACATCTTTGCTCTGCCACAGCCTGAGGAGCTGGCAAGTCAGTGCATCTCTTTCTGCCTCTGTTTCTTTATTTGCAGAATGGTGACAATAATAGAGCCTATCCCCTAAGGCATTTGTGAGGATCAAATGAGTTAGTGCATGTTGAATAGTGCCTGGCACATATTAGGTGCCCAGTAAATGTTGGAGGTTGCTGTTGTTATCATTATTATCAGAAAAGATTAAAAGGGATGAGATAATATTAGCACCCAAGTTAGCTTATGCTATAAGATGCAGAGGTAGCTATCATAATTCTCACTTTACAAATGAGGAGACTGAGTTTCAGAAAATGCAAATAATTTGCCCAAAAACAAACAAGACTAATCGCACCGAATCCTTCCCAGAAACTGAATTTATTGCTTGCAGAGATCAGATTTGCACTTAAACTCATGTCTCCTAGTCTGACTTATGTTTCCAGAAGTTTGACCTTAACCTAAAAACCAGATCTCCACAATGCTTCAGTCAGGATTAGGGTCAGATGCAAAATTTTATGCCAAATGAATCTACAGTCCAAGTGAACCACACAGGGGAAATAAACCTTATTTCTTTTTCTTGAATCCATTTCCTCTTTCCATCTTCAGTGCTTCTGCCTGATTTTAACTCTCATCTCCTGCCTGGACTATGCATCATCTACTAATTATCATTATTATTATTATTTTGAGACAGAGTTTTGCTCTTGTTGCCCAGGCTGGAGTGCAGTGGCATGATCTTGGCTCACTGCAACCTCCGCCTGCCAGGTTCAAGCGATTGTCCCCCCTCAGCCTCCAGAGTGGCTGGGATTACAGGCACCTGCCACCATGCCAGGCTAGTATATTGTATATTTAGTAGAGACAGGGTTTCACCATGTTGTCCAGACCGGTCTCAAACTCCTGACCTCAGGTAGGCCACCTGCCTTGGCCTCCCAATTGTTGGGATTGTGAGCCACCATGCCCAGCCCTGTGATCTTCTACTTAGTTTTCTTTCTCTCAGTACTGCTGCCCTCTAGCCTGCCCTCTACGCATGAAGAAGGCTGGGGTGGTATTCCTAACTAAAATATCCCCCTACCTAGAGCCTTCCAGAGACCTCCCCCATCTCCTGTAACACTGCCCAGCCTCCTTAGCTGTGCTCAATCTGACCCTGTCTTCCTGCTGAACCTCCTTTCCTGCTGCTCTCTCAAGAGCTGTGTTCTCTTCCTTTTTGTTCCTGAAGCATTTGGACACATCCCTACAGTAGCACTGGCCATGTTTTAGTGCAACTGTCATTTACACCGAATCTTCCCAGGAGACTGAATTCATTGCCGGTGAGATCATATCTGCACCCCTCGTGTCCCCTTAGTCACTAACATGGTGTAAACTAGGAAGTGTTGATGAATGAGGCCAATTATCCTTGGGGCTCATTTAGGATACAGAGACGGCCACTCGAATTTAGGATCAAATGCAACTCTTCCTTGTATTATTGGAAAGTAAAAATAAATGGGAAAAAAGTAAATGGCCATTATACGTTATATCAATGTGTCAATTCAATATATGCTAAGAAACCTCAACTAATGCAGTTTGGCGATACATCAGAGGCCCTGTAATCCACAAGCAAAAGAAAAGATATTATCATGGCCAGAATTTATAGAGGTACTTTCTTGTGATATCAGAGAACAACAGCTCAAATTGGAAAGCTTAGGCAGGTCCCAAATGGCAGGTTAGAGACCAGAGTACTGGAGTAGTCTGCAGATTTATGAAACGTGCTGGGAGCATCAGCAGAAACTCCTCATTCTTCTGGCTGTCAGTGGTACAATGGAGAAGTCAGGCATTCCCAACTGAACTACTGGATTCAATCCTAACTTAGCTGTGCGACTAGCTGTGTGACCTTGGACAAGCTCCTCAGCCTCTCTGTGACCAACTTGACTCCTATTTAAAATGGGGTAGTCACAGCACACCCCGTGTTATTGTGAGGAGTTAATATTTACAAAGTGCCTGGCATTTTTAGTCCATTTCTGTGGCTATAAAGGAAAGCCCAAGGCTGGATAACTTATAAAGAAAAGAGGTTTATTTAGCTCACGGTTTGGCAAGCTGTGCAGGAAACATGGCACCAGCATCTGCTCCTGGTGAGAGCTTCAGGCTGCTTCCGCCCGTGGTGGAAGGTGAAAGGGAGCTGATGTGCGCCGAGATCGCGTGGTGAGAGGGAGAGAGAGAGGAGGGAGGAGGTGCCATGCTCCTCTAAACAAAAAGCTCTTGTGAGAACAGAGAACTCACTTATCTCTCCACCGTCCACAAGGAGGGCATCAATCTATTCATAAGGGATCCACTCCCAAGTTCCAAACACCTTCCATCAGGCCCCACCACCAGCCCTGGGATCGAATTTCAACATGCGATTTGGAGCACAAACATCCCAACTCTGGCAGACAGTGTCTTGCAAGTAGCAGGCAGCACACACGTGTTAGCTCATGACGTCACCCAGCCAGGAAGCAGTCCGATTCTAATGCAGGCTAACCCACAACATCAAGATGTCTGGGAGAGAAGGGTCTTGTTTCCTTCCACTCACGCTGATGCGCTACACTCACGCACGTCTAGTCCTTGAGTCACCTCCAGTGTGGCTCTGGTTTTGAAAACAAGCAGTCCTCATTTCCCTTCTCCTGCAGAGCTGTGGTCAACAGCTGGGCTCATTAAAGAGCCATCGTTCCTCTGAGAGTGACTGAATCTGGACCATCTGACCAGTATATCACCTGAATGCATTCGGCTCCCCATGGCCTGTCTCCCTGAAAATTAGCTCCCTTGTCTCACCTCCTTGGCATTGCAAGTTTAAAAACAAAAGCTTTCTGAGCTTTGAGTTATGGCTGCCTGCTGTTTCTGTTGCCCAGCCGGCACTCAAGAATGTTCTGTCTTAGGCGCCTTCGTTTTTGGCAACAAAGGTTTTTTTCCCGATATATTGCTTACATTGCATCAATTGATTAATGATCTCTAGAGTGCGTCTTCTGGCACTTTTCCATCCGTGTCTCCTGAGCGGGCTTGTTCATGAGCAAAATGTGTCTGCTTTTCTGTCTCTCCCTCGCCTCACCCACGGCTGCTTCTGGGTGGCGTGGCAGGCAGGGAATGGGGTTTTATGGCAAGAGAGGAGCTGGATCCTAGGATTCAGCTGTCAATAGCGTGCGCTCGAACCACCCCTTTGCTTCTCGGGGCCCCGGCCTTCTGTGGAATGAGAAGGTCGGACTTGGGATTGCCAAGGCTCTTTCCAGCTCATTATTCTTTGATGCTACTCGGCTTCTCTCCCAGCTCCTGCCTCAGAGCTGACCATTCAGGAAACCCCTTAGAGGCAGTGGCATGAGGAGCCTCCATCTGCTGCAGTTGGGGGAGGTTCAAGACATACCATGGCCAGACTTCTCAGCCTGGGGGACTGGCCCCCAATAGGCATTCTGCTGATGCAGAGCGTCCATGTGCTCCTAATGAGACCCTGGATTTGGAATCAGTGACGATGACTCTTTGAGGGTCTCCTTTGGGATCTGAAGATTTTGTCCAGTTGCCAGTTAACTAGCATTTCAGTGAGACTAACAGTGGCTTCTAAGATACTGAGACCAGGCCTGTTGCTTCTCTTGCACTCCTGTGACATCCAGCACAGGGCTGGGCGCACTGTAAATGTTCATAAAGATTTCTGAAGAATGGTAAGAAGTCAGTGGTAGGAGGTGGCTGCTGAGAAACGTGATGTCATCTCAGGTTGCATTAATAAAAGCATGTTCCCCACTGACCCCGGGAAGCCTGAGAGTTACCCCCAGATAAGTGAAGAGTTGCTACATAGAGGGGAATTTAACTCTGAGTCTTGCATCACATGACTCAGAACCTGCTCTTTATCAGAGCCATCCACAGATAGACTGGGTATGGTGGAATGGTGAGCCTTCAGTCACTGGGGGCACTCAAGCCTAAGCTAGGGCCCACCTGGTGGGGATATTGTCACAAACATTTGAACGTCACCTGGGGAGGGCACAGTGTATGTCTGTGTTTTTTCCTGCTGAGCTAACATCTATCCCCCCTTGCAGTCATAGCATCCTGTTTTGGTTCTGAAAATCCCATTGATTTCTGCCTTGTGGGACTTGGTGATGCCACTGAGGACAGCTGTGGTGGGGACTGGTTCTCAGCTTGCCCTATGCTCCCGAGCTAAGCGTGACACAAGACCTAAGTGAGGTTTCCATAGAGTGCTGATTCTCAAAGTGTAGCGCCCAGCACAGCGACATCAGCCTTGCCTGGGAACTTGTTAAAAATGTGCAATTCTGGAGTTCTATCCCAGAATCAGGATCTCTGTGGGCTTCAGCAATCTGTCCGCATGGGCCCTCAAGAGGCCATGTATTTTATTTTGCGTTCCCTGCCCATTCCCTGCCTGCTACACCACCTGGAGGTAACCATGGGTGAGGCAAGGGAGAGAGAGAAAGGGGAACACATTTTGCTCGTGAACGAGCCCACTCAAGAGATACCAATGGAAAAGTGCTAGAAGATGCACTCCATAGATCATGAAATTCATGCTTTTAAGGTCGTTGGGACCTGTCCTATTAGAACACAAGTCTTCAGTTTTTTTTTTTTTTTTTTCAATTCTTTGAGCTCCTTCTTTTACCTTAAATAAATTCTGAGTTTTCTTTTGCTTCAGTTAGCTAGATTCAGTGTCTGTAGCTTAGAGTCAAAGAGCTCAGTAAACACTGGATGGGAAGGATTTGGTCAGATAAGCCCTCAGGCCCTTCCAGCCTCGCCACTTGGAATGTATGAGTGAATAAATGAATCGTGGATGGAATTGAACCAGATCCCTTCTAGTTTGAGCTTTCTTTAAGAGAAAGTCAAGGGAAGGTGGTGGGAGGCAGAGGGAAGGTCAGGAAGGTGACCACTGCGGATGCTGATCCCAGAATGACCAGAGTTGTGTGTGGACCAAGATTAGGACACGCTCAGGAAGCCTGCCCTTGCTGAGCATTTCTTTGCTTCTTTGCTGAGGGAAGCCATGCAAGCTCCCGAGGTCCCATTTTCTTCTCTAAGGAGAGGATTAATCTGTGCTCTTTGCTCCTTCCTCTTCTGTAGCTAAATTAAAATTCACGCGTGACTAACAGCAGCGCTGGGGTGGTCTGTGTGGAGTGCTGCCTGTTGGGCTGTGAGCAATTTGCCAAAGAAGTCTTCATCCTGGTAATTTGAGCCACATGCTTCAGCGCAGACCCCGCTGACTCATCAACAGCCCTGCCTTCCTGAGGACTGAGCTGGGGGTCAGCTCTCTGCTCATGCCATCTGCCTTTCTAGAAGCACCCTGCTGGGGGGTTGCGGGGGATGGGGGGCAGGAAGAACACACACTTAGGGATGCTACGTGGTGCGGGAGGATCTGAAGGATGGGGAGTTATTCTAGCTGGCATGAAGATTTATCCGAAGGAGGAATTGGTGAGTGTCTACGTGTGGGACTCAGGGCTCCGAAACTTGCATGCAGTTGGAAGAGGAAATGTTCAAAGCACCAGTTCACGAGATTTTCATAGCTATTTGGGAAGCAGTCTGTGGGCAGAAGCAGCAAGCTCAGGGACAAGAGAGAGAGCTGGTGGTTTGGCAGGATGAGCAAAAGGCTCTTTCTGGCTCTGCACTCTTTGTTCTTTCTGCTGTTCTCGGCTTCTCTTCCATCTCATTTTGCCAGATCTCCTGACCTTCTGGGTTTCTGCCTCTTGTTTCCACATGTCGCCTTCTGTGGCAGAGCCCATTTTGGTTGCAAGTGACTTTTCCCCAACTTATAACAACTTAGGGACATAGTGGAGCTTTATTGGCTCCTGGAGTCAAACCCTGAATTTGAACAACGAAGTCTTAGAAAGGGAAGGCTGCAGTTGGATTTCAGGAATGGCTGGAACCGGGACTTGAGCTCTGCTGCCAGAGCCTCATCTTTGCTTCTGTGTGGTGGTTTCACCATCTCTTCCCATAGACCAGTTTCTGCTACACAGTGGGAAATGTGGTTGCCAACAGTACCCTAGTTTGCTTTTTGGGTGATTCTGACTGTGGGAGTGGGGTTGGCTTTTACTTTCTCTATCCCAGGTTGAATTAGGGAGGAAGCTCAAGACTAAAAATCACAGCTCTGCCAATGACCACCCGTGTCCCTGTGACTGAACTGCAGACAATGGGCTCAGGTCGTTCCCCGATAGGATGTGTTCTTCCAGGCCCTTGGTCTCTCACTCACCCAAGAATGGGGGAGAGGACCCCACTGGGCACAGTGAGCTCATTTAAGTAAATTTTGGACCCCAAAGAGTTTTGCAGAAAGTGATTTATTTAGGCAGAGAGAGAGAAAAAGGAGAAAAGAGAGAGAATGAGCTCCCATGTTGTCATGAGAGGGGGATCCAGAAGTGGAGCCTGCACAGAAGTGGGAGAAGGGGGCTTTTAACCTGGGAGATATTCCTGCCCTATTCAAGCTGTTTGTCCTGTGAAGGGAGTTCCTTTAAACTGCCGCTGGAGTGACTGAGCTTTGATTTCTGACATCTGATTTGTTGTTTGGCCCACAGCCCTCCCATAGCTTCCCGTGGGCTTTCTAGACAAAGGCAGCGCACCTGGGCAGTCTACTTCCCGTGCACGAGAAGGTTAAACAAAGACCTCTAGTCTCCCGGATGGAGAGGTAGGTGGAGGTATGGTGCTGGGAAGTTCTTGCCTTTGAAACCACACCCCTTGCGGGCCTGGGAAGAGAATGCATTCCCTC